>MDKI01219178.1:0-24618 GCA_005239505.1 Nicotiana paniculata
GACATATGTCACCGGGCAAAGCAGATGAGAGACCATTTTCCTCTGAGCGAACATAGGGCATCCAAAATTTTTGAATTGATCCACTATGATTTGTGGGGTCCATATAGAACTCCTTCCTTGTGTGGAAACTCATATTTCCTTACAATTGTTGATGATCACTCCCGAGGAGTATGGGTATATTTGTTGGAGGATAAAAAGCAGGTCGGCCAAATTGTGAAGTATTTCTTTGCCTTGGTTGAACGACAATTTAGTAAACAAGTGAAGATTGTTCGAAGTGACAATGGAACAGAATTCACATGTTTGAGGCCGTATTTTCTTGAACGAGGGGTGATATTTCAAACGTCGTGTACAGGTACACCGCAACAAAATGGTAGAGTTGAAAGGAAACATCGACATATTCTAAATGTTGCCCGAGCATTACGGTTTGAAGAACATCTCCCAATTGAATTTTGGGGCGAATGTGTTTTGACAGCATATCATTTGATTAATCGTAATCCTACTCCGGCATTAAAGGGAAAGACTCCATATGATATTTTATTCGGTATATCACCGGGTTATGGTCACTTAAAAGTGTTTGGATCATTATGTTATGCTCACAAGCAAGGAAGGTCAGGTGATAAATTTGAAAGTCAGAGTCGAAGATGTGTATTCGTGGGATATCCATATGGGAAGAAAGCTTGGAAATTATATGATTTGGATACAAAAGAATTCTTAACATCAAGGGATGTTATCTTCTACGAAGATAAATTTCCATTTGCACCAGCGACCGACGAAAAGAAGACTTCGGAGTTGCAGGCAGTTGACGAAATCGGAATGATCGAAGAAGATGAAAATATAGCAGTAAGGGGGGGTGTTAGAACAGTCATCGAGCAGAATACTCATGAGACACCCCATAATCAGGATGTGGCCGAAAATAATGTGACCGTTGAAGGAGTTCCAGTTGCAAATGAAGAGCCGCAAGGAGAAGCAGTAGAAGAGTTGGGCCGTGGAAAACGTCAGAAAAGAGAAAATATTCGGTTGCAAGACTATGTTCGAGATATCGACTTTGTTACAAATACGGTTCGAAAATCATATGATAGTTCAAAATCCAACCGGACAATTGAGACACAACATATCTCTGGCAGGCCTTATCCCATTGCACACTATGTCAATTGTGAAAAGTTCTCTATGCGTCATCAAAAATTTCTTGCGGCCGTAACAGCTGGACGTGAGCCAACCTCGTTCCAAGAAGCTATGAAAGATGACCGATGGAAGAAAGAAATGCAACAACAGATCCAAGCATTAGAATATAACGGTACATGGGTGGTCAAAAATTTACCACCGGGCAAGAAAGCACTAGGGTGTAGATGGGTTTACAAGATCAAGTATCATTCTGACGGATCTGTTGAAAGGTACAAGGCCCGATTTTTTATCTTCGGCAACCATCAAATAGAAAGAATTAACTATATAGAGACGTTTGCTCCGGTAGCAAAAATGGTGACTGTTCGAGTATTCCTTATCGTAGCTGCAGCTCAGAACTGGGAATTGCATTAGATGGATGTCCACAATGCTTTCCTTCATGGTGACCTAAAGGAAGATGTGTATATGAAAATGCCTCCGGGGTTCCGATCAAATGATCCCGCCAAAGTATGTCATCTCAAGAAATCACTTTATGGGTTGAAACAAGCACCAAGGTGCTGGTTCGCAAAATTGTCGACTGCCCTGAAACGATATGGGTTCCGACAGTCATATTCCGATTACTCGCTCTTCACTTTGAAGCGGGGAGCTCTGCAGTTAAATGTGCTTGTATATGTGGATGATTTGATTATCTCCGGCAACAATTCAAAATGGATCCAACATTTCAAAGATTACCTTGCCAAATGTTTCCATATGAAAGACTTGGGCCTGTTGAAATACTTCTTGGGCGTTGAAATTTCTCGAGGACCCAAAGGTCTCTTCCTCAATCAACGGAAATATGCCTTGGATATCATTTCTGAGGTCGGCTTACTCGGGGGTCGTCCAATTGGCACCCCGATGGAACAGAACCATCGACTAGCTTTGTCACGTAGCCGCTTTGTTGATAATCCCGAGAGCTACCGACGTCTTGTCGGCCGATTGATCTACTTGTGTTTTACTCGTCCTGATTTGTCTTACAGTGTTCATGTCTTGTCGCAATTTATGCAACAACTGCGAGCAGACCACTGGGATGTTGCTCTAAGAGTGGTCCGATACCTCAAGGGAAGCCCGGGCCAAGGTATTGTTCTTTCTTCGACTTCGGATCTCAAGTTGTACGGATGGTGTGATTCTGATTGGGCTGGTTGTCCGTTAACTCGATGATCACTCACCGGATGGTATATTTCAATAGGAGACTCACCGGTCTCATGGAGAAAAAAAAAGCAAAATGTTATTTCTCGATCATCGGCTGAAGCTGAATATCGGTCTATGGCTATGACTATTTGTGAATTAAAATGTCTTCGGAGTATTCTATCAAGTATGGGCATCCAACACCATTCTCATTCGTCTTTCTTGTGATAGTCAGTCTACACTACATATCCTCCGCAATCCAGTCTTCCATGAAAGAACAAAACATATTGAGATAGACTGTCATTTTATTCGAGATGAATTTGTCGGAGGCACCATCCGCCCGATTTTTGTTCGTACGACTGCACAACTTGCCGACATCTTTACGAAAGCTTTGGGCAAATCACAATTTGAGCTCTTACTTGACAAGTTGGGCATTCGTAATCTTCATGCTCCAACTTGAGGGGGGGTGATAAGGAAACAAAAGTAAATAAGGAATATTCTAGATTTGTTTCCTATGTTATTTAGGAGCAGGTTACAATTAATTAATTGTATGAGTTTAGATTTCCCAATTAGTTTAGGTTTTGTCTTATTTCTTTGCCTATAAATACTTGTGGAATCAATGAGAAGGGATGTAAGATTTCACCCCAAAACTTGTCTTGTCTTGTTCTTCATTATTTCTTAGCATTCTATCACTTTCGAATAACAAGGCCAAAAGTATATACAAATTCACCAATTCTGCATATAAAAGAGATATGCAATAACTAGTAAAGACTCAAATTTTACATCAATCTAGTACCCTTCAAGTGTTCAACAATATATTATCAAGTCTCATGCATGTGTAGAAGATATACCTGAACGTTTCTAACTAACACAAATCCATATGTCTGACTAAATCCATGTGTCCAATGCGCGCATACTACTATTAGGGTTCCAGTGTTTAGTGTCTTTAGAGGGATAGATCCATATACACACTTAGTAGGTACTTAACTCATACACCCGAATAAATTTATCAGTGCATAAACACAAATCCACATACATGATGAACCGTCTCAAAACATGAATGTGAATCCACACGTCCAAACAGATACCTTAGTACAAGAACGTGAATCCACACGTCAAAACAAACCCAGATGGATATTGAGAGGCAGATCTATATGCTAGCACCGTGCATATAAGGAGATAATGTATAAATATGCAGTTCTACCGTAACACAAGTACATGAAATCCATAATATTAAATTAGCATATGAATGATACATGTAACATTGTTCTAGCATAAATAAGATGCTCAGCAGCTAATCATACCTTCAACAAGTCATGACATATAATACCCTATCATATTACACTAGAATAAAACAGATGCATATAACATGATAGCATATGAAGATGTGTATAGAGTTATGACACTAGTAAATCAAGTAAAGCATAAGCAGTGAACGATATACCGAACAAGGCACAAAATAGCCAAAAAACTACAAGCATGGTTCAAGCTTGTCATCTGCATATATGATCTTCGTGTCGCATATATGTCACTTCCAAACACGTAGCATGTAGTCTATTTTAGAAAGCATTCCCCCAAGTCATGGTTAAGCAAGATACTTTCTTTATCCGAAGTAGGCTTTAACCTAAAATATTCCTTCTAGTCGAAGTTATGCAAGATACTTACTTTATCCGAAATAGGCTTCAACCTTTTAAAAAAACATTTTCCTCTATCCCTGGTCTCCATATGCTTAAAATCGTGTCAAAGACTATTCAACGAGGTAAACTAAAGCTATAGAGATCAATTCCAAACAATAAAACTTAAGTATGTAATCCAATCTCAAAAGTTAACATAAAATTAATCTGGTCCACATGGTCAAAACTCGGAATAAAACTCAGACACCGTTGACTAATAACCTCATACGTCCTAATTCCGTGATTAGTTTCAAAATTCGAGTCCAAATTGGTATTCAAAACCTCTAAATATACTTTATTGATTTTTTGACAAATATCTTAATTTATTCTTGTTAAAACACATATTTTGATGTTAGACCTAGTGATACATTCATGTATCAACCATAGGTTTAGGTTAGAATTACTTATCCTAAGCTTGTAGATGGATATCTAGGTCAATACCTTGCAAAAAGCCCTTAAGTCTACAAATTAGTGATAATAGGATAAGAAATCACAATAATTTGACCCCTTATATACTGGCAAAACCTTGGTTTGGGTGCTACATCTATCGATTCTTGGTGGGATGGGCGTTGGGGGCTTTCTCAAGCTCCAGGATTTTTGGTTCCAGCATTACAGCCACAGATTCTCTGTAGACTGGGTGCTGACAGCAAAATGTTCCTCCTATGAATGTGAAATCTTCTCCAAATGCAGTAAAACTCACCCGAGCTCCCTATTACCCCGTCCTTATTCCAAATAATCCATATATCCTATATGCACTTGTCCAAGGGATCCAAACACATATAGAAATATCATCTAGTCGTGATGGCGCCTAACACAACCCGCTAAGTAAGCCAAATGACAGTAAACACGATTACAATAAAAATAACAAGATATCAGTATGTAAAATATGTGAATTTCCATACAATAACCACAAATTAGTAGTACAAGTCTTAAGCCGCTAAGACTTAGATTTAAAAAGCTGGCATGAAACTAAATACAACATCTACTTGGAATATTAATAACTAAATAACAATTCTAAATCTACCAAGGGAAAGTGATAGCTATCTAGAAAGCAGGTACATCGACAATGCTAGCTTCCGCCATCCACAACAGTTCAGCTTTAAGATCTGCACGTAAGGTGCAGGAGTGTAGTATGAGTACAACCGACCCCATGTACTGAACAATTATCATGACTAACCTTACCGAGGTAATAGAAGCAAGAATTATAAATTACAAAATAATAATATAATCAAGTCATGAATCAAAGAAGGAACCACCTTTGCATACAATTACTTAATGTGCTCTGCTCAATGAATAATCCATCATGTAAAGAAGATATGAAAATAAATCAGGTTAAGAACCAAGGAAATTACAAATAAATTTAAAATGAAATAACTAAATCAAACATTTGCTAGAGTTTCCTCAGAGATGCCACAACATAACTAAACCACTAACCGGCTTTCCTTATACCAAATCAACTAGAAACCCATCAGTTTCTCACAATCCGCATGTACACCATCAAGAAGGAACATGAGAAGGTGACCCTAGGAGGGATGGAAATCCACATGATGCACGGAAAAATGACATACCGCATGGACAACTCACATACTAATAATTTCAACTGCACGGACAACTCACGTGTTGCACAAACAACTAATCTGCCAATAAGAACAATATCTCAGCTCTGCAGGGACAAGACACGTGCTGCATGGACAACTCACATGCAAATATCACAATCTGTCCGGCGTGGTCACAATCTCAAAATCACAAACAGCCTGGCATGGCCACTGGCGCAATATCAGAATCTACCCCGCGTGGTCATGTGCTACTAGTCCAATCCATGTCACACAAAAATTAGATATACAAAAATACATATACATGTACAATGAACATCAAATTTCATACTCATGGAGTGGTATAAGTGACATGCTAAGGTATATGCATGTGCAAAGTGTGCTATCATAGCTCAAATCAGGAAAATACATAACGATAATAGCAATTATCAAGTACCATCAGGAGATTAACTTCTATATAACATCAAATATGTCTCAAATAGCTCTCAAAATGGGTACAAATATAGGAACCATCACATCATGAAGCTAAGAAATCAATCTAAGGCGTGTCATAATCTAAACACTAGATCGATCATGAATAATACCCCGGTGCACGCACATGGGCTAAACCCCACACATGTGCACCACCCATAGAATGCATCTATCACAAATAACTCAGAAAAATAGTGCCTTAACTAAGTTTAGGTAAGATAATAAACTCAAGCAAGCAAAATTGATACTCTCAAAGCGATATCTCGCACGAATTGACATCTGAACGGCTCAAACTAGCCAAAAAACCTCAAAACATCAAATATTTCCATAGAAAATAAACCCAAAGAATAAATCCCGAATATTTAATCAAATACTCAAAGTCAATTAAAAAGTTAATCCGACCTCGCACTCCGGAACCCGACAAAACTCACAGATTCTGACAACACATTTGAATACGAATCGAACCATACTAGTTTACTAAAATCCAATTCCAAATCAATGTTCAAATCTTAAATATTCACTTCAAATTCTTTGTTTTGACTAAAAGCCCCAATTTCTCTTTTAGATTCACTAATCAATTCAAAAATCGAAGATAGAATCATGAATAATATTAAAAATCAAGTCAAGTATACTTACCCCAATCCTAGTGGAGAAAATCGGCTCAAATCCCAATCTCAAGATATCAGCAAATAAGTTCAATATGTGAAATTAATAACTTATATACTGCCCAATAGTACCCTAAGAAATTATTGTTGTACACACGTGATCACGATGCACAAAATGTTAAACTGCTCCAGGAACTGAACGTGGCTTGATGCACTCGAACGTGATGGACAATTGACCCCACGCTCAACGAACGGGGATGAATGGTCAGGAACACGACCCACAATGACCTCTTACCTTCAACACACCACGAACGTGACACAATATGCTCGAATACGAGGAACAACAAATCTCAACTCTTCGTGAAGGCATTTCACCCTTCATAAATGCACAGAAGAACCTCCAGCTTGACCCCAGAAAACTACATATTCATGACTACTCCTTTGCGATCACGAAGAACACCTGAAGCATCACAAACCAGCATAAAAACAACACCAACCAGAGACAAATAGTCTGGAACTACCTTATAACTCACTCGAGCCCCTCGGGACATCGTCCAAACATACCAATAAGTCCAAAGCATAACACATACCTAATCGAGGCCTAACATCCCATAAATAAAATTGAAACCATGAATCATACTTCAATTCAAGCTGCACGAACTATTTCAAATTTCAAAATTTCCAAATCCCAAAGATACACCAAACACGTTTAAACAACTCAGAATCACCTCAAATTTTAGACACAAGTTTTAAATGACATAACTTACCTATTCCAACTCCCGAAAAAATAATCCAAACAAGATAATATCTAAGTCAACTTCTGGTCAAACCAATGAGCTTTCTAAACCTTCAAATTGCCAACTTTCGCCAATTTGCACCAAAACCTTCTAGAAACATTCAAATGTAAATCCAGGCATATGCCCACATCCAAAATAACAATCAGAACCTAACGGAACCTTCAAAACTCCGATATGAGGTCTCACAAATAAAAGTCAAACTTGGCCAACTCTTCCAACTTAAAGCCTCCTAGTTGAGAATCATTCTTCCAAATCAATCTCGAATTACTCCAAAACCAAAACCAACCATACATGCAATTATAAAATATCAGATGAAACTACTCAAGACCTTAAAATACCAAATGAAATGTAGATGCTCAAAAAAACCAGCCAGGTCATTACACTTAGGTGCTAAACCGAATATACGTACAAGTCCAAAATTACCGTACAAACCCACTAAAGACGTTCAAATCATAAATCTGAACTCATTTATTGAAAATATTAACCCTTTTCAACTCTCTTATCTTAACGCTTTTAGATATGATCTAAGCATTCCAAATCATTGTCGAACCTCTTAGGACATGAACCAACCATACCCCCAATTCATAAAATATCAAATGAACCTATGTGAAGTCTTAAATAAAAAATGGCTCCTAGAACTCAAAATAACATGTTGGGAAGTTTGATTGGTATGGATGGCTTTGTTCTATATTGTGACATGGTCTTGTGTG
Source organism: Nicotiana paniculata (assembly GCA_005239505.1). Classification (NCBI taxonomy): domain Eukaryota; kingdom Viridiplantae; phylum Streptophyta; class Magnoliopsida; order Solanales; family Solanaceae; genus Nicotiana; species Nicotiana paniculata. The sequence continues at coordinate 8,093 of MDKI01219178.1, forward strand.
TGTTGTAATGAAACATGTCAAGGTTGTTGCCTATGCTTCGAGGAAACTCAGGAAATACGAAGGGAGTTATCTAACTCATGAGTTGGAGCTTGGCGTGTTGGTGTTCGCATTGAAGATTTACCACTTGTATGATTTTCATGTTGATATATTCACATACCATAAAGGTCTCCAATATATCATTATGAAAAGAGAGTTGAACTTGAGGAACAAAAGATGGCTTGACCTACTTAAGGATTAACTTTTTCCCCTGATTAATCCTTTCGATAATTTGTTTTTTATTTAGTGACTCGCAAGGGAGGTTCGTTTGGCTTCGGGAAGGATTGAGAATCAATTGAGGCAATTAGTCTCGTTTTGAAAACTATAGTTACAAGAGATGACTAAGGTTTGACTTTTATATAAAAACCCTTGTATTGGTTATTTGATGGCTCCACATATGGTGCTTTTGGACATAGGCGCATGTCCGAAATTGGATTTAGAGGTTCTTAGAACGTTATGGTCCTATTCGTTAAATGTTGGCAATTTGAAGGTTTGGAAAGTTCTTAAGTTTGATCGGGAATTGAATTTGATGATATCGGATTGAGATTGCTATTTCACAACTTGGAATATGTTTATTTTGTTATTTGGAACTTTTGTGAGAAGTCTGTATATAATCTTAATTGGTTAGGCTAGTATTGGATACTTGGTTGGGAGTTATAATTCTTGAACTTAAGAGAAGGAATTTGATCGTCGGTTCTTGGTTTTGATGTTATTATGTGGTGTTTCAAGACCTTGGATAAGTTTGAATTAGGTATATGTACTTGTTGGTATGATTAGATTGGGTCCCAGGAGGCTTGGGTGTTATTCGGGGTGGTTTCGTACCATTTCCCTTCATTTAGGAACTGTTGTTTTTCTGGTGCAGGTTGATTCTACATGATCGCTGATTGTTCAACGCATTCGCGACTCAGGGATTGCACTCGCGACACAGGGATCGAATTCATGTATTGGTGTTGGAAGGTGTACGGTAATTGTATGGGAGAGACCCCATTTTTGAAAGGTTAAATCCTAGTTGGGGGAGCATTGGTCTTCTCGTTTGCGTAGGGGGTGTCACGTTTGCGGAGCAGTGGCTGTTTAGCTTTCACGATTGCGGAGGTCCAGACACAATCTCGAAGCTTTATACCAAGATCTTTATTTTGCGATTTTGGACAGTAGCAGATTTTTGTTTTGCGATAGCGAAGCTTTTGACCGAGATTGCGAAGGGAGTGCGTGGGCAGACCACTTAAGTGACCTATTTCGGGATTTTTCCTAATCTTTCATATTTGAACCCTAGATTTTGAGAGGTGGATATTTTGAAGAGAAATTTCACCACACCATTGGAGGTAAGGAATTTCATTTGTATTTATGTCATGACCCAAAAGCCACCATTTGGTCATGATGGCACCTAATTCACTCTGTAGGCAAGCCAAGAATCACAAATCGAAATACATAACATAATTAACGAAAATAATATACGATCAAAGACAACTAACATAAATAAACTGCGTCGATACATACAATCCCCCTGAACTAGTAATACATAGTCATGTCGTCTAAAAGAGTACATGTCTATAATACAAAATTAAAATACTGTCTAAATAAAAACAATAGCGATGAAATGAAAATAGATGCCAAAGACTGCACTCGAAATGAAGCTCTACCTCGTCTCTTGGAATCTCACATAACCAATCACTGTGTCTCTTGGCTCGACCCAACGCCTGGATCTGCACAATTAAGTGCATAGTGTAGTATGAGTACAAATGACCTAATATATTGAGCAAGTGTCATAACAAACCTCTCAAGGTAATAGAGGCGAGAAATATCAATGATACTCGCTAATAACCTGCGCAGTTCATAAATTTCACATGCACACAACAATAATATCATTAAATCATAAAACATAGATAAAGTTACCTCGGTGCACAAGTGATAATGTGCCAAGCCATGTATCAATTAACAATCCAGAATATACAAAAGATATGCACAACAAGGTATGTATACATTCTTGATCTAGCATATTGAGAAGATATATGAATAAAATATGTATACATCCAATGAAATTGTAAGTAGAGAAGAAATGCACTAACCAAACCAATCACTGATCAGTTTTCCTCATATCGCATGTACACCACCAAGAGAGAAACACGAATGGGTCACCCTAGGGGTATAGATCCTTATCCACATGTTGCATGGACAATTCAAGTGCTATACATAACAACTTCACGGATAAGTCACGTGCTATCATAAATCAGATGCGCACGGACCGCTCACGTCCTATCAACCCAGTCGATATCACACATAAAGCATATACAAGAATACAAGTACATGAATAACGGATATCAAATTACACAGTCATGGACTGATATATGTGACATTCTAAGATGTAGGCATGTGCAAAGTGTATTATCATAGTTCAGATTAGGCAATTACACCACAAGAATAGCAAATCACATATTTGAACAAGCGATAACCTACAAATCATCCATAACATGATTCGATTAGTTCACAAAGGGGTACAACATAAGAAGCATGATAACATGAAGCTTAGCAATCAATACAGGGCACATAATAGCCTAATCACTACCCCGAGCATGATAATACACCAGTGCACGCACATTGGCTCAATCACCTCAAATATGTGCCATCCATAGCGCGTAGCCAACACTAATACTTCATCCAACTAGTGACTCAATCAAGTTTAGGTAATATACTTACCTCAAACAAGCCAAATCAATACTGTAGCAATCCCTCCCGCGTGAATCAGCCTTCGAACGGATCAAACCCAGCCAAAAATAACATAATAATATAATAGGAGCCATAGGAAACAACCCAAAATAATAAAGTTATGATCTTGGTACAATTACACAAGTCAACCAAAAGGTCAACCTCGGGTCCGCACACTAAAACCCAATAAAACTCACAAATCCCGAACACTAGTTCCAATACAACTCCAAATATATGTGTTTCATCCAAATCCAACCTCAAATCGACCCTAAAATCACAAATTTCTGCTATCAAAAAACCATCTCAAAACCCCAAAATTTGACCTTCAAATCACATAAACTAGGTGTAATAATCCATGGGGAAACAAAATCTTACCCTTCGATTTGTAGTGAAAAACCTCCAAAAATCTCCCTTAGCTGAGCTACAAAACTCCAAATAATAAAACATAACCAAAACACTTAAAAATATATTATGCCCATCAGTTCCGCATTTGCGAGCCGAAATCCCATTTCTGCGTTACCACATCTGCGAAAAATTTATCACAAATGCGGTTATCACTTAACTCCTGACCATCCGCTTCTGTGCAGGCGCATCTGCGCTCCCAACGCAAATCTATGGACTCATCCTTGCTCCATATGAGGCCCTAGGTCCGTTTCTACGGGCACACACCCTGCGGCAAAAACCTCATAGGTGTGATAACACCAGAATAGAGCTTCCCAACAACATGGAAATAATTCTAAGCTCATCTGAAACCCACCTGAGCTGCTCCCCCCCCCCCCCCCCCCCCCCCCCTCCAATCACACTAACAAATCCCAAATCATAACTCAGACATACTCGACCTCAAATCACATAAATAATATAAAACAACGAACCAGACCTCAATTCAAGCATGAGGTATTGATCAACTTCTAACCATCCAAAAATCAGGTTGACTCACGTCTAATCAACTCGGAATAACCTTACATTTTGCACACAAGTCCCAACTGACATAATTGACTTATTCAAACTCCCGGAACAACATTCCAAAACCCATATCATCAAAGTCAACTCCCGGTCAAACCTTTGAACCTTCCAACCCTTCAAGTTTTCAACTTTCAACAATTCGAGCAAGATCAACCTAGGAACCTTACAAATCCCAATCCGGACATACACCTAAGTCCAAAATCACCATAAAAACCTATTGCAACCAGTATAACTTATTCCAGGTCATCTACACAAAAGTCAAACCTGGGTAAACACTAATAACTTAATCTTCCAACCATTAAACTAAGTGCTCCGATTCATTCCAACACCTTCCCAAACCAAAACCAACCATCCCCGCAAGTCACATAACAACAAATACACATACAGGGAGCATCAAATAGGATAACATGGCTAAAATATACAAAATGATTGGTCAGGTCATTACATTTTTCCTCTCTTAAAAAAACATTTATTCTCAAATGAGTTTAGATCCATACCTGAAATGTCGAAGAGGTGGGCATATCATGCTAGGTCTCCCAAGTCGCCTCCTCAATTGGTTGACCCCTCCACTGAACCTTCACCGAAGCAATATTCTTCGACCTCAACATGCGAACCTGCCTATCCAAAATGGCCACTGGCTACTCATCATAAGTAAAATCCTTGTCGAACTACACCAAGATGAAATCTAATAAATTCGGTGGATCCTTACAATTCTTCTGAAGCATGGAAACATGAAACACTAGATAAACTCCCAAAATCCTAGGTAGCAAGGCAAGTCTGTAGGGAACTTCTCCAACTCTTTCTTACACCTCAAAATGACCAATATAACGAGGACTCAACTTGCCTTTCTTCCCAAACCTCATCACACCCTTCATGGGTGAAACTCTGAGTAGAACTTTCTTACCCACCATGTATGCCACATCACGAGCCTTCCCGTCAGTACATCTTCTGCTTTGACTGTGATGCAACAAGCCGCTCCATAATCAATTTGACAATTTCCAAAGCATCACGAACCAAATCAATGCCTAATAACCTAGGCTTCCCATGGTCAAAACAAAAACCTAAGAATGACATTGTCATCTATACAAGTCCTCACACAAAGACATTTGAATACTCGACTGATAGTTGTTATTATAGGAAAACTTGCTAGTAGTAGAAACCGATCCCACTGACCACAAAAATCAACGACACGATCTAAATAGTACACTACGACTACCCATCCATATAGGTATGGAATGCCATACTCAACTCGACCTGTGTGCCTAACTCACGCTGCACTTCTCTCCAACAATGTTATGTAAACTGCAGGCATATAGATAGAAGCATACCTGAAAGTGAACAATCTCTCGAAGATAAATTTGAACTAGCTACTCTAAAGAGTAGGTAGTCATGACTGGAATGAAGTGTGTAGACTTGGTCAATATTTCCATAATGACACACACTGCATCAAATCTCCCTGAGGTATGTGGCATCCACCACAAAATCCATAGTGATACGCTCCCACTTCCACTCCAGAATATCTAGCCTCTAAAGGAAATTACCTGGTCTGCGATGCACGTACTTCACATATTGACAATTCAAACATCGAGCAACATCCTCAACAATATCCTTCTTCATCATTCGCCACTAATTATGTTGCCTAAAATTGCAGTATAACTTCATGACACCTGGATGAATGGAATACCGCAAACTGTGGGCCTCCTCTAGAGTCAACTTACACAACCCATCCATATTTGGAACACAAATCCGATCATGAAGCCTCAATACCCCATTATCTCCAATAATCACCTTCTTAGCTTCATAGTACAACATTGTGTCCCTTAGGAGAAGCAAACGGGGATCATTATATAGACGCGCCTTGATGCACTCAAACAATAACGACTCTGATACAACATAATCAAATGCCCTAATAGGATTCGAAATATCCATCCTCACGAACCTGTTGGCCAAGGCCTGAACATCCAAAGCTAATGGTCTCTCCCAACATGAATAAAATCAATACTCACCATGCTAAAAAACATTCCTACTCAATGCATCGACCACCATATTGGCCTTCTCCGGATGATAAGAATGGTGATATCATAGTCCTTCAGTATCTCTAACCATCTATGTTGCTCAAGTTAAACTCCTTTTTTCTTGGATAAATGCTGGAGACTCCATTGATCCGTTAATACCTCAGAATATACGTTGTAAAGATATGCCTCTAAATTTTGAGCGCATGAAGAATAGTTGCTAAATCTGAATTATGGAATAGGTAGTTTTTCTCATGGGTCTTCAATTAAGGTGAATTATAATCATCACTCTACCATCCTGCATCAATAAACACTCAATGTCAACCCATGAAGAATCAAAATAGATTTTACAAGAACCCGATCCTGAAGCCGAACTAGAGTTGTAGTCAAGGCAATCTCGAGCTTCTGAAAGCTCTGCTCACACTCATATGACCATCTGAATAGGGCACCTTTCTGAGTCAACATAGTCAATGTGGCTGCGACAGTAGAAGGTCTGGGCCAACTTTGAATTGCCCTAATCTTCTTTGGATCCACCTTAATCCTTTCACTAGATAACATATGATCCAAGATAACCACTGAGTGCAACAAAAACTTGCACTGAGAGAATTTAGCATACAACTTCTTCTCCCTCAAAGTTTAGAGCACAATCCTCAAGTGTTGCACATGTTCCTCCCCGCCGCGTGTATACACCAATATATCATCAGTAAAGACAATAACAAAAGAATCTAAATAAGGTTGAAACACATTATTCATAAAGTGCATAAAAGTTGTTATTGCATTGGTAAGCCCAAACAACATCAGCATGAACTCATAATGCTCATATCGGGTCTTGAAAGTTGTCTTAGGAATATTTGAAGCCCTGATCTTCAACTGATGGTACCCTGATCTCAAATCAACGTTTGAGAATATCCTAGTACCCTGTAAATGGTCAAGTAAATCATCAATACACGGTAGTGGGTACTTGTTCTTTCTAGTAACCTTGTTCAACTTCCTGAAGTCAATTCACATCCTCATAGAACTATCATTCTGCTTCACAAATATTGTTGGTGCACCCTAAGGTAACACACTAGGCCTGATGAAAATCTTATTAAGCAATTCATATAACTGTTCTTTCCATTTCTTTAACACCATTGGCGTCATGTGATATGCTGGAATATAGATGGGTTTGAGTGCCCGACACCAAATCAATGCCAAAATCAATATCCCTATTGAGTGGCATACCCCACAAGTCTGCTTGAAAATACATCTAAGAACTCTCTTTCCATAGGGACTTACTCAAAAGTAGGAGTATTAGCACTAACATCTCTCATGAAGGCCAAATGTGCCAAACACCTCCTCTTAACCATTCGTATATCATTTAAAGATGAAATCACTATACTGGGAATGTGACCAAGAGAACCTCTCCACTTTAGCCTTGGCAACCCTGGCATAGCTAATGGCACGCTATTAGCGTGACAATCAAGAATAGCATGATACAAAGAGAACCAATCCATACCCAAAACTACCTCAACATCAACCATGCTGAGCAATAAAAGATCAACTATAGTCTCATAACCCCAGTAGTAACCTCAAAAGACCAATATACACAATCCACCATAATAGTATCACCCACTGGTGTATATACATGAACAGGAATATCAAGAGAATCTCGTGACATATTGAAATAATGAGAAAAATATGATGAAACATAATAATAAGTAGAACCAGGGTAAAATAACATTAGGGCATCCCTATGGTACACTGAAACAATCATTGTAATCATGGAGTCAGAAGCAACTACCTCTACCCTAGTTGGAAAAGCATAGCAATGGGCATGTCCACCACCCGACTGACCTCCCCTTATAGGATGACCTCGAACTGACTAAGCCCCACCCCTAGCTGCCTGCATGGGTGGTGTAGCTATTGGTGCTGGAACCATAGGTTGTGTGCTCTAACATGGGACACTACTCAAAAGTCTGAGGCAATCCTTCTTGAGATGACTCAAGTCGCCACACTCGAAACCACCCCTCCTATGACGAGGATAGTGACGCTGTGATTGGCCCTGATACCCGCTACTTGTGGAACACCGAGCAGACAAACCACAGTAAGAACTCTTTGCTGGTATTGTAGTGAATGATGATTGGACTAGCGATTAGTGTATGAACTATGGATAACTAATGAACCACGAGGAATCTGAGGAGCTTCTTGAGTGGGCCAAAAAGGACGACCTTTTCTGTGATGTGACTAGTCTACAGACAAGGCACTACCAAAACCACCGAAACCGCGGGGTCTCTTGGCCTCTCGCTCCTCTCTCTCAAGCCTGCATACATGCTTCAAGAGTCTAGCAATCTCAACCACCTAGTCAAATCTAGCATCTGTATCGGACTCTTAGGCCATACCATATCGGAGACCATAAATGATACCATCAACGAACCTCTTGATCCTTTCCTTATCAGTAGGGACAGAAAATACCGCATGTCATGCCAACTCCACGAATCTCATCTCGTATTAGGGGTCATGTGAATGCTCTTCTGGCATAGATGCTCAAACTCTTTACGCAACTCTTCCCTGTGAGTCTGTGGGACAAACATCTCTAAGAAGAGAACTGATAATTGATGCCATGTAAGTGGTGTTGCGCCAGCTATTCCGCTTGAATCATAGGTTTCCCACCACCTACAGGCTGGCCCCATCAGATGAAAAGTAGTAAACACAACTCCATCGGAATTCACAAGACCTATTATGCTAAGAATCCGATGACGTTGATCTAGAAGCTAGTGCAGCTGGTATTATACTCGCTTGATCTAAGCTCGTAGAAACACTCAAGATTTGGGCCAAAGTCTCCTGAGACCACATATAGAAATAGGTACCGCTAGTTTTTGAGTTGGTCCCACCTGCTCAATAATATCTAGAACCTGCTCCACCACCGGAGCGACTGGTGGCTCCACAAGTTCTGCTCTAGCTGTAGCACGAACTCTACCTCGGCGTCTACCTCGACCCTGACCTCTCGCGGCCCTGACGGGAAGTACAGGTTCCTTCCCATCTAATATGGTTGAACGTATCCTCACCATCTAATATGTTAGAGAATAGAATATTAAAGGTTTTAATTTCGAAAATAGCAAATCCGCACGACAAGAATGAAAGAAAGAAAAAAAATTCCTAACAGTTCGGTAGCCTCTCAAAGATAAGTACATTCATCTCCATAGTGATCCGCAAGATTCGACTAAACTTACTCATGACCCATAGAATCTATAAACCTAGATCTCTGATACCAACTTGCCACAATCCGAAACCCACCATCTAGTCGTGATGTGATGGTGCCTTACTCACTTGCTAGGCAAGCCAAGCATCATAAAGAGAAATGGATAACAGAATTACCAGAAAAAATATAAACCCAAAGCCAACTGACATAAATAAATAACGTCGATATGTACAATCCCCCTAGAAAAAGTTACACTGTCATGAGCTCTAAAATAGAAGTACAAGTATAGACTACAAAATGAAACTATTGTCTGAATGAAAACAACACCATTGAAATGAAAAGATACGCCAAGGAATACATCAAAATGCAGCTCTACCTCGTCTCTTGGAAACTCACAGCACAATCACTATGGCTTTCGGCTTGACCCAACACCTGGATCTGCATAATTAAGTGCAGATGGTAGTATGAGTACAACCGACGCCATGTACGCAGCAAGTATCATAACTAACTCGACGAGGAAATAGATGTAAGAATAATTAATGATACTCGTTAATAACCTGCTCAGTTCATAAACATGCACATAGAAATAATATCATCAAATCATAAAACACACATAAAGTCTCCTCGGTGCACAAGAGATAATGTGCCACGCCCTGTATCAATTAACAATCCATCATATAGAGAAGATACGCACTACATGGTATGAATACATTCCTGGTATAGCACATAGAGAAGATATACGAATAAAACATGTATACATCCAAGGTAATTGCAAGTAGAGAAGAAATGCAATAACCAAACCAAATACTGATATGTTTTGCTCATATATGTATACCATCAAGAGAGAAACACGAGAGGGTGGACCTAGGGGGAATGGATCCTTATCCAGATACTGCACGGACAACTCATGTGCCATATATAGCAACCACACTAACAACTCACGTGCTATCATAGCTCAGATCCGCATAGACCACTCACGTGCTATCAACCCAGTCCAAATCACACAGAAAGCATATAAAAAAATACATGCATATGAATAATGGATATCAAATTACATACTCGTGGACTGATATAAGGGACATTCTAAGGTGTAGGTATGTGCGAAGTGTACTACCATAGTTCAAATCAGGAGATTACACCACAAGAATAGCAACTCGCATGTTTGAACAATATATCACCAAAAAATAATCTCTAACATAATTTGATTGTCTCAAAAAGGGTTACAATATAAGAAGCATGATAACATGAAGCTTAACAATCAATTTAGTGCATAAAGTAGCATAATTACTACCCCGGCCAAAGATAATACTCTAGTGCACTCGTACAAGCTTAACCCCCGCATATATGCACCACCCATAGCGCGTAGCCAACACTAATAACTTAGCCAACTAATGCTTCAACCAAGTTTATGTAAGATACTTACCTCGAGCAAGTCAAACCAATAATCTAGAAATCCTTCCGGCACGAATCAACCTCTAAGTGGCTCGAATCTAGCTAGAAATAACTAAATAACATAAATAAGAGCCATAGAAAACAACCCAAAATAATAAAATTATGATCCTGATACAATTATACAAAGTCAACAAAAACATAAACCCCGGGCCCGCACACTAGAACCCGACAAAACTCTCAAATCGTGAACAACCATTCAAATTCGATTCCAAATATATAAGTTTTATCCAAATCCAACCTCAAATCGACCACCGAATCACTAATTTTCACTAAAAAAAAAAACCATAGCAAAACCCCAAAAATTTCACCTTCAATTCACATAAACTAGGTGTAATAAGCTATATGAAAGAATGTTGAAACAAGTTCATGTGAAAGAATGCTGAAACGAGTTAAGGATCGTCATGAACAAGAGATCACTGCTCAAGATGAGGACAAGAAAGAAAGAAAATAGTGGGTCTTACAGGTATCCTCAAATGAATTGGGCTTAATGATCACCACAAAAAATCCCAAGGAGAAAAAATGAGGAATGAATTCATAATTAATGGTGGAGTTCATAAGTTCTCGGAAAAGAAGAAAATTTATGAAGTTTCCTTTACCTTATGCTTTTTAATTGTGTGTCATGGGGACATGGCGCAACTTAAAGTGTGGGGTGGGGGACATTTTTATGTATGTATATTCATATTAGTGTTTTTTTAGTTGTAGTAGTTAGAGATAGAAAATAACTGAAAAAACATAAAAACTGAAATGTTTTTTGATTTTTCCCGATGAATGATATCAATCGACAAGTTTCTTGAGAGATTAAAGTTAAAATAAAAACACAAAATGATTTTTTTTTTGCTAGGTAGTGTATCAACTCCCCCTTGGTTTTTCTTTGTGTCGCGGCTTTCCAGGGGTTTTGTTTGAACCGGGTGTAGTTTTTTTAGGAGTAGTAAACCTTGTGTTATTATTTCAATTGAAGATAATGTCTCTTAACTTTATTATGCCTTGAGAATAGTGAGTGCTTTAGTTTTGACGCTTAGGCTCAGTATTTGAATCTTCTATAAGTACCTTAAAGTGTATGATCTTAACATTGCTTAACTGCTTTTACTATCGTGTCTTGATAGTCCGATTCTGTGTGAACTATGTGCCATGTGTGTGAGAGATTTTGTGTCTTTTGTGTATTGAATTTGATGTCTAGAACTTTGCCCGTGTATTTTTCTAAAGCAAAATAGTAGTTGTATTCAGTCTTAGAAGTGATGTAGGTGTTTCATTATTGAGCCAGTTATTAGCTTTTACCTACCTAATTGTTATGTATCTTAGTTAACCACTTTAAGCATGTAATATTGTTTCTTTGTTAACCATATTACAAGACTTACCCATTTGTTTGAATTGACCATCTATTTGATCCTTGTACCTCTCGTGAGCACTTGGATTTGTTATGAACTTTGTAAAAGTTGAAATGTGGGGTGGTTGGTTTGGATTTTGAGTGGAGCTATTGAAATAAGGAGAAATGTGCAATGTTTTGAAAAATAAAGAGCCACTTGAATTGAAAAAGAAAGAAAAAATGTTGTATTGTTGTGAAAAATATTCTTTGATAGTGGTGGCTCTTGATGTAATTCTGCTTAAAGAAGTAAGGAGTTAATTTATATTGATGTGAAGGTGGATATATGGTTTGAGATAACTGTGGGGTTTTGAATAATGAAATGTATGTATTAAAGTGCTTAGGGAGGTGTGTTAGTCCCAAACGCACACGCAAGTATACGTGGTCGTACAAGTAATATAATTAAAAATCGAATGTAGAACCCACAGAGACTTGTGTAGACTACTTGTTAAATAACTCTAATTGTTATTTTAATCAAGCCAAAATAAAATCCAGGAACGTAACTAATTTATACTACGATTCCACGAAATAACTAATTATCGAGTAACGAGAGTATTGTTGTGTATCCAGTAGAGACAAATATTCCAAGGTTGTGATCAATTCACCACTCGTATTGCATTCTAATTAACTCTCCCCTTCATATAATTCACTCATCTTTGCTAATTAATCGATAAACACTCTCATAGCCTTCTCCCGAAACACTATTTGCCTATTCTCAATAGATTAACGCCTATATTCCTATGAAATTAATCTATTAGAACGCACTAAGATTACGATGTTTAATTAAGCACGGTGAATAGGTATATTCCTGTCCTAACCACAAATACGCTCCCCTAAAGGGTTAATATCGTGCTCTCTTTAATTCTTCTCTAATCTATATACGACTTTCCCAAGCATAACATAGACAGTATATAGAACCAAATTGCTGGCCAAACAATGAAGCAATTAAACACAGAATTGAAGAAACAACCATATATTTGAGTGAACTATAATCAAGGTTAAATTAATGTCGAATAAAAATATTCATGCTAGACCACAACCCCAGAACAATGGGTGTTTAGCCACTCATGCTAAAATAAACAATTGCATAAGTGTTGAATTAATTGTAAATACTAGAAAAAGATGACGAAAAACTGATAATCCTTCACTTCCTAATGATCCCGTGTGTATCTTTTCTCCAAAGTGGCATCTCCTCCCAAAGATGTGTTTTTTTGGTCAATTTATATGTTTTGGGACATACCCTAAATGTGTAGGATACTTCTAGTCAAACCGGGAAACACTTAGAACCTTCAAAACGTGGACTAGGCCGAATCAGGGACCAGGCGTTACAGGCCAAACGCATGGCTAATGCCTGGCTAGGGCTGGCGTTATGGGTCAAACGCCCCCCAAACGCCTGGTGACACAAGGCTTTATAGCCCAAACGCCCGGCTAAAGCCTGGTCATACCAGGCTTTACAACTCAAACGCCCGACTATAGTCAGGTTCACTCATTTTTGACACTTGAGTATATTTTTGACGTTTATGCATCAATTTAGCTCGGCTTCCATCTCCAATTCACCTACACATGGAATAGACTCCATTATGTACATACAACGTGTATTTTATCATTAACGCACATAAAATGTAAAGCACATAATGCTTTAAACCATGAATTATAGCCACACATCAACACCCCATAGTTAAACATTTGCTCGTCCTCGAGCAATGGGACAATCTACTACCCTTCAACACGTACCAAGTTCATTGTCAAGGAGTATTTTAATTTTCAATCACACACCTTACCCCTTAACTATGATCGATACCGACAATCAAGTATGAACATACAAAATTTCACGTTCTTCCCCTTCTTTAAACATACCCAAGTATAACAATTAAATCCATTAGCCAACAACCTAACTGCAACCACCCAAACTCAAGAGTCAACTTGCAACCACTAAGCCCTCTTAATTCATGCACCTACCCAACAAGAAAGTTTACAACATTACCAATCGTTCATGAGATCATGTTCCCTCACCAATAACAAAAGAGTGAATACAACTAGTCCACACATTCAAATATGCTTTTAAACATAATTTAAGGACATCAAAGAATTGAACAAATTCCCTCAGTCTCACAAAGAATTCATATGCATCCCGTGGTCGTACTATAAGCTTGCCCGTAGTGTAGATCTCTACTAATTCAAGTTAGCCTAATATAAGATCAATTAGGACTTTTAAGGTTGTAATGTAGGCTAAGGGACGGGTAGGATATATTTAGAAATAGTGACTAACCCTCCTATGCACTTTAATACACTACCTTCACAACTCAACACATATTCTTCTCAATCAATTCCCTTACCACAATTCATATTCAACATAGCCCTTTTTTCAATTAAGCACTTCTATATTTTCATTAGCACAAATTAATAAAAAATTGGAGGTGTGTACCTTTTTGTACATACTTTTACTATCCTTTTCTTCTTTCTTTCCTGCAAACACTCCATACATGAAGATTCAATGGCTAGTGACTTTTGAATACAATTCTTAGTGCACTAACAGTCCTTTTCATGGCTCCACTCAAAAGTTAATCCCCAATATCTCACCTTACTTCTTTTAGCGACTAAGTGCCTTAGGAGGAAAAGGTGAAAAAATCTCAATTTAAGAACAAAATAGGGGTACGGCTTGTAATGTGGGTACCAAAGAAAAGGTCACACGGATCAAACGGGCTAGCAATGGAAAATGTAATTCTTATATGACAAGCACATCCATGATCAAACAAGAAAATGCCTATGTCATCTCCTAGACTAGCATAACCTACAATTTTGCTTCGATTAACACACGAGGCAAGTTCTAGACTACGCAGGATAGCATAGAAAATCACTAAACCTCAATCACACATTGCACATGACTCAATCACAACAGTTTTATTCAACTCTCATGTCAAGCAAGCACACACAATTGGGAGAATTAAGCAATATTACACTAGGTAGCATACAAGTTGAGGAATTGAGATAAGGTGTCACAATATAGGCTATTTATTTTTACTCAGGCATCATATGTCAAACCCAATATAAGGGAAAGTAGAATGTATGTCATAACCTAATATGCCGACATCAAACATGTCATAGGGTATTTCTAAGAGTAACTCAGTTTCTTCCTAAATACTTAAAAAAACAAAAATAATTTAAAGTGCCCGGTTCAAGTTACACCCTTGGAAAAGAACCGTTGCCCAAAGAAAAACCAAGTGATACTACCTAACTATCCTACAAAAAAAATCTTTTTGGCGTTTTTAATTCGGACCTTATCCCTCAAGAAAATTGTCCAACAGATCCATCGTTGAGAAAAGTCTGAGATTTTTCTAAAAAAAAAAAACAATAAGTTTTATACAATTACACTTCAGAAAGTAGTTTCCCCACCCTACACTTATGTTATGCATAGTCCTCGATGCATGATCACAAAGGAAAACATTAAAACAAGGGTGAGAAATACTCCCTGAGACCCTCTCGGGCCTAGCTCGGATATGATTCTCAATCTTTAGAGTCGGGATGTCCCCACACTTAAGATCAAACATGCCCCTCAGCTTCAACTTTTGGGTACTCATACTTCCCCTACTCTGCAAAATAAAAACAACACAAAACTCGACACAAAAAAATTAAAAACAGAATAGATATACATGATAGGTTGCCTCCCAACAAGCGCCTTATTTAACGTCGCGATACGACGCAGAATCACGCCTCACTCATCAGTGAGCACGACCTTGGTCTTCTCACGATTTATGGTACCATCCCAATAGTGTTTTACTCTATGTACATTCACTAAAAATTTTCTTTCACCATGTATAGCTCGCAACTCAACTGCACCATATAGGGTGACTCTCACTATCTCAAACGGGCCTGACCAGCTCGATTTCAGCTTTCTAGGAAACAGTCTCAGCCTAGAATTGAATAATAATACATGTTGGCCTGGCTTAAAATGACGCAGCTTTATATGTTTTTCATGCCATCTCTTGTCTTTTCTTTGTATAGTTTGACATTTTCGTATGAGTGCAACCTGAATTCATCCAATTCATCCAACTGCAACAATCTTTTCTCACCCACGGCTTCAAGGTTCATGTTTAGCTTCTTGATGGCCCAATATGCCTTATGTTAAAGCTCTACGGGCAAATGACATGACTTCCCATAGGCCAGCTTGTACGGTGATGCCCCAATTGGTGTTTTTTAAGCTATTCTGTATGCCCATAAGGCATCATCTAACTTAGCAGCCCAATCTTTCATGTTCACACTCAACGTTTTCTCTATTATTTTCTTAATTTCTCTATTGGATACCTCTACTTGTCCACTTGTTTGAGGGTGATATGCTATTGTAACTCGATGACGAACCCCATATTTAGCTAAAAGGTTATTCAACAACCGATTGCAAAAGTGGGTTCCTTCATCGCTAATTAAATCATGTGGAGTACCAAATCTGGAGAATATATTATTCTTCACAAATGCAGCGACAACCATGGCATCATTCGTCGGCAATGAAATTGCCTCCACCCATTTTGACACGTAGTCAACTGCTAGCAAAATGTATTTATTTCCCCTGGATGATGGGAATGGACTCGTAAAGTCTATCCCCCATACATCAAAAATCTCTACCTCCAAGATATTATTAAAAGGCATCTCATGCTTCTTGTTATCGTTCCTGTTCTCTGGCACTGGTCAGACTTTTAACAAATGCGTGGGCAGCTTTGAATAGCGTTGGCAAAAAAAAATAGATTGTAGCACTTTTGCCACTGTTTTGTCGCCACCATGATGGCCCCCATATGGTGATGCATGACAATCATACAGCACAAGTTCCACTTCT
>ML315000.1:0-80881 GCA_005239505.1 Nicotiana paniculata
GAATCGCTCCCGAAAAGGAATCTATTGATTCTCTCCCAATTGGTTGGACCGTAGGTGCGATTACAATAATTTTTTTCAAAAGAAAAGGAGAAGCAAAATAAAAGAATAACAGATAAGGATCATGCTATTTTCTGGTAAATATGACACTGACATAGGAAGGAATTTAGAATATATTTAATTATTGACAGAAGTTATCTTTTAACTGGCATGGCAAGATATGTACTAATTTTCTACGCGATATATAATTGATTGAATTTAGGGTTGAGTTAAGATTAGTCAAATTTGATAAAAATTCTTATAGAGATAAAGACGTACGGGATTCTCCTTCTGCCTAATTTGTTTCTCTCTTTTTCTTTTCTTATTTAAAGGTTAGAATTTTACTAGGTAGATACTGTAATTTTTCTAATTAAAAAACAACATATATTAATGTAAGCAGATCAAACCAGAATTTGGAAACTTGACCAAATTAATCCAATAATATGACATGTGACTGTATGTACGGATAAATTCGCAGTCACTTCATACAAAGTAGACAAATAATTGAGCAATGGTATGATAACCCATCACGGCTTGCTAACTAGATTGACATACATAATTATTCTGCCCTTTTTCATTATTTAACTTATACTTGAAGTGGAAATTTAGAATTGAGAATTATTTTGAGAGTGAAATAATTATTTCTACTAAAAAGCTTTAATTTTTAAAGTGAAATCTACGTCCAATCACAATTCAACGTAACTTCTAAATATTCTTTTTACAACCTCAAACTTCAGGTACTCATTTTTTTCAAACTTTAACCAAATACATTCAATTATGTCCCGCCATTTTGGTATAACATGATCAAAGTTGATGATCATAACTTATGTCCTCTATCAAAATCGGAATCCATTTCTTAGAAGGTCACTGCGCTATTTATAAAAGTTATTTTATTTTGTTTTGTAACTGAAAAGTCATCGTACTTTGTATATTGTAACTCAAAAGCCACTCTACATTTTTAGGGCATATTAAATATTATTTTTCATATTTCTTTTAACTCATTCATTTTAGAAAATCAATTTTTTTTTATTTAAACCGTGACTCAACTCGCTCAATGACCCAATCAACTTTCTCTTATTTTTTCTCACAAAAAACGTAAAAATTACTTTGCTTTAGTAACTTTTCTTGGTTTTCAACATAGTTATATTGAATGTATATATTGATTTAAGCAAAGTATTAAATCAGTTAGAGTAGAAATGATTTTGTGGTATCATTATCTTTACTATAAGTAATGGGCATTCTTGTTCTAAAACAACGAGGATCTTATTTTCTTAATTTAGATAATCTAGTATTCTTGTATTAATAATTCTCAGTCAAAATTTCGAGAATAGATAAAAAATTTCATTCTTCCTTCCTCCTTTTTATTTTCATCCACTTCAACGTTGCTAATTTTCTTGTTTCACTTTAAATTTAATTCCTCTAGTTTGTTAAGATTAATTTCTTATTCTCTATTTAATACTTTGCTTAAACCAATTTATACATTCAGTATAACTATATTGAGAACCAAGATGAGGCACTACAACAAATTAATATTTATGTTTTTTGTAACAAAAATAAGAGAACGTGGGTCGGGTCATGGGGCGATTCGAGTCATGGTTTAAAAGGGTGTTTTGATTTTTTAAATTGTTAGGTTGAAAGGAAATATGAAAAATAATATTTAATATTCCTTAAAAGTGCTAAGTAAGTTTTGAATTACGATATGCAAAATATAATGATCTTCTAATTATAAAATAAAAGAAAGTGATTTCATAAACAATTTTCATTAGTTGAGTGACCTTATGAGAAATGGTGATTCATTTCAATAATTTACATAAAATTTTATTTGGAAGGCAGGGAATATGTGTTTACACCCAAAACTAGATCAATATCTAGAAGACATTGGGTTATTGATAATTAAGATTTACTTCACTTTCACAACAATTTGGAAGAATAGATCATGAATAAAAATAATTGACAAAGAAAATAATAAATGAACTAATAATCACTCCCAAAATTACAGCTTAGGCTTTGAGAGTAAATCAAAGAATAACTATATGAATTTCAATAGTAATCGTTACTTCCATTACAAATGTGATTTCAGTCATTATATAGGAGCATACAATTATAGTGGTTCTTACTTAATTTGGTCTCACTAATGATATTAATTGTATTGATTGCCCGTTACCATGTTCAACGGTAACGGAAATATTTATGACTAAATATTCACTGTAACTGCACCAATTTCCCTTCCTTATTTATGTCAGTTTAGTGTATCTTCCTTTCTTTACAACCTTTATTTATTTCGTCCATGTTTCTTTATTTACAGCTGTCAGGTCCGATTTTTTCCTCAGCGTAACCTCGTGGGTGTTTCTCCCGTGTCTTCTCTGCATCCTTTAACTCGTTTAATAACGCCACTTGTCCTTACATCGATGTTCCACGTATCATGCACCGTCAGCTTATTGATAGCCCATGTGTCTGTCTTTTTTCACCAATACAGATAGCCCCCCCCACTTTCTGAATATTCTCAACTGAATATTCAGGATGTGGTAAGTTTTGTAAAGCGAGAATTCTTTGCCGTCGTTTCTCGAGTATCATTATGCCTTCTTCAGAATCGATGTGATGTATGTCACATTCATTTAATTCCCATGCCACGTGGCTTCTTATGATTGATTCTGCAGCTTCTCAGCGCTTTTTAGGGTTTTTTCTATGATCGCGTCAGTCACAGAGTGACGGTTCCATTATAACACTTCATAATGATCGATTTTAATGACAGTAGTATGTCCTTATAAATATTTCATCATTTTTTATTTCTTGAAACCTTATTTCTTCTGTATCCATCATCTTAAGCCTTCTTCGTATTTCTGTACCGTTCCTTTGTATTTCATTTGTTAAACATGTCTTCGTCAACGCCAAACCCTCGCAAAGTTGTGATCGTCGACTAGCTTACTCCTTCTATTGCCCCTACTAGGAGTAGGAGAGGTGGTAGACTTCGTAGACTTGGTTCGTATCTACTCGTAGTTCCTCTTCTCAATGTAGTTCTTCTAGGCCATCTTCTTCTAGACCTAGGGCTCTTTTGACCTCTAGATCCTCTTCTAGAAATAAGGACATGAATGAACCTGTGCGTGAGTTTATGATTGCTGAGATTGTTCCTCAAGAATTTTTTTTGTATCAGATCGTAAGACCATGAGGAATCAAGTTTCTTCTATAGCTTCCCTTAACCCTGCTGAACTTTACCCAAGTTTAATCACTCCTAGTCTTCTTTCCTTGGTTCTAAGAGAATGTCATTGGAGACCAGATTATGTAATTTTAATCCTTGGTGCCAATCAAAGAATCACCTCTTACCATGCTGGTTTTTATTTCGTTTATACCTACCCTTTCAATTTAAGGTTTAAGCCACCCGTTGATCCAAAGATCATCGAGTTTGTCGCTATTTTAATGTTTGCCTTGGCCATATTGATCCCATCGTGTAGAGGGCTGTGGAATGCCTTCACTATTTGTCGGATTTGGTATTTGTTCCTTTTACCTTTCGTCACTTACTTCATCTTTACTCCCCCAAGTTGTTTCATGAAGGGGTCTTTTCCCTCGTGGCCAGAAGTAAAAGGGTGTTAGTTAGCCCCGAGGATGATCGAGACTGTGGATGGTACGCCCACTTTGTTTCTAACCCCACTAGTGGGTTAGTGGGTGAATAAAACATGTCTTTTCCAGAAAAATGGAATTTTGCACGTAAGGTTTCTTCTTCTTTTTTTCTTTGATGTCTTGAATTCCTTCATGTAACCACATATCCATTTTTTCAGCAATCATGTAAGTCTTTGAAGAAATTTCCGACTTCCGTGCTTGGGTAGAAAATATGTTGACTGCTGCTCCTATGGACAAAAGATCTTGGAAGTTTTTTTCACAAAAAAATAGTTGGAAAGTGAAGACGCACGGTAATCTTCACCCCCGTAGTTCTTCTCCTTCTTTTACTTGTTCATATGTAAATTTTTCAGCATCCCCATTTTTTTTTAGGGTTTGCCATCATGGCATTAGTCCTGCATCTGTTCCATCAACCAGGATTTTTATAAGTCTTGCTCATGAATGGATGTTGTGTGCTTCTTCCTCCCAGAGTAAAAGTGATAAGCTCGTGGGTCTGATGATGAAGAGGATATAGAAGAAGGTTCTTTGGTGAGAAAATCATGTGTCAGAAGACGTGTGGTTTTAGATGATGAAACCTATGTTTCTCATCATCACACATCAAGTTCGATTCCCTTCAGACTTATTGATGAACCGAAAAATGCCCCTTTAAAATTTTTTGATGAAGATGCTAGTAACATAGCTAATACCCTAAGTCCTGCTGAGAGGTTATTCGCCCATGGCATAGAGGGTGAAGAAGGCCTCGGGCCTGTTTATGAAGGATTACCTCTTGCTTCCCTTCCAATTTCATCCACTGTTAACCCCTCTATGTCTTTATGATCTCGCCCAAACTCACACCACAAATAGGTCGTGAGGCGGTCGATGAAATAATAAAACCCAATGTAGGTCGGTATCGAATCTACTGGGAGTTAGAATAGGGATTAGGTATATATTTAGTTTAATTGTATGATTTCTCCTAAATTACTCTTCCACATTCTTGTTTGTTGTTCTACTTCTACTTTGATCTATTGTTTGCAATTATAAAACTAAGAGACAATATTTTTGGTTTTGTTGTTTTTCAAGTTGATAAAAGGTCTAGGGTCATGACTTCCACCTAGGTGGTTACCTAATGGGTTGTAAACTCTAGGGAAAGTTTGATTGGTTGGGGTTGTAATATAGCAATCACACTCGAATACCCACTCTATACCTCTCGGTAGTTTGAGTGATTTTGGCCAATCGGGCTTTCTCAAGTCCAAATGGGTATTGTACAAAACAATTGATAAATGCTCAAGTCGGGTCTCACTATCTCTAGATTCAACCCTTTAATTGGAGCTGTCAATTTCTTGAGTTTATCTCAATTTCTTGTTAGCCAAGTTTTCCTAGACTTAGTCTCTCTTTCTCAATTAGAGACTAAGTCAATTAGGCATGAATCAATGTTTGAAACCATTAATTCTTGAATTCAAGCAATAACTAGGCTAAATATCACTAACCCAATCATAAACAAACCCTAAATCAAACACTCATTAAGTACCCACACTAGGGTTGGGTTACAACCCTAGCTAGGAATTTAGCTACTCATAAAAAATGCAGAAATTAAAGAAAAAATTAAGATAGAATGCATAATCATTAATTATGGAAATAAAATCTAATTTTTGGAAGTTAATCTAGCACAAAATTACTCAAAGCAGTAAAGAAAATGACTCAGGTGATCTCCCCAAAACAAACTTAACCTAAAAATGAAAAAAAGTTCTATTTGTACTAAGCTAAAAATAAATGACAAAAATGCCCCTGTGGAGGTTGTGCGGCCGCACAATTATGTGTGCGATCCGCATAATGAGATTTGGCTTGACAAGTTCCAGTTATGCGGCTGCACTCCTTCAACTTATGCGGACCGCATTGCTTCTGCGGCTGCACAATTATAGTGCGGTTCGCACTCCTTGATCTTGGGCTTTGGCTGTGTTGAGACTTCTGCGGACCGCATAAAAATGAGTACGGCCGCACTTATAGTGCTGCAACCGCACAATAATGGTGCAGTCCGCATATCTTCAATTGCCCAACTTTCCAACTCCCTAAATCTCTATTCTGCGGTCGTACCAAAATTATGCGGTCCACATACTCTGAAGCTTAATTTGACAGGGCTTCTTCCTTGTTTGCGGCTGCACACAGTATTGTGCGGTCCGCATTGTAAGCATTTTTTCCCTGTTTTGATCCTTGTCCAATTTTGACTCCCTTTTGAGTTGATTTTTATTCTTTGGCTCGTTTCCCAATATTCCTGCAAGAAAGCTCATTTTGGTTAGTTCTCGGAAATACCTTTAAGAATTTTTAAGCCAAAACGCAAGTAATAGAGAGCAAATAAGCGGTCAAAATCCCTACTTATCAACTCCCCCAAACTTAAGTTTTTGCTTGTCCTCAAGCAATTAAGGCAATTCCCACCTCCATTAGAAAAAAAAAGGATATTTCAGCTAGCTTAAGTTGAGTCAAACACAAATCAACTGGGACCAACAATTACCCACACGCTCATGAATCATTAACAAGCCTATGATTTGAATGTTGAAGCACAAATGGCTCTAATGTGACACTTGAGCATCAAGGGTTGATTTTTTTCATCAAGGAAGATCGCACTTTCATGCAATTCGATGTGGATCCCAAACTCCTCCTCCTATACTCTCCGGAAGATCATCTCACTCAGGAATGAAGAATTCAAACAATGACTCGAGGAAGACTCACTCATCACTCTCAAAAGAATGTCACAACCCCGACTCTAAGTATCATATGGTTGCCCCTCATGTAAATCACCACTAATGTAAGCTTGTTCAGCTTGAAATCACGTAGGGCTTTTTCGGCATGTAATGAAGGCTTTTGGATTAAGGAGGATAGTATCGTTTTGGAATCGGTTCATATTTCCTTTAGCTTTTCATATTTTCTTGTTGGCTCATACTTTGCCGACTCTATGAGTCATTTTCTTTTCCCTTAGGGGAATTAGAGAGACTTGACATCACTCTTTCTTTGTCATGCTATTCACGATCTCCTTCTTTGCTTTCTCCATGCTTTGCACTTTTCCTTTATTTTGGATCTTTTCAATCCTTTCACATTATTCACTTTCTTTTTGTGTCTTTATTTGTTCTTCCTTTATTTTTCTTTGACTTTTCCTCTTCTTCATTTCTATTGTCTTTTTGTGCCGTGAAACCATCTTTAAACTCCTCGTCTCTCCCCCAAACTTATGTTTTTGCCATTTGAATGGCATGAGTGCTAAAGAAAAGTCGGGTGCAAAGAGAGAGTCACTATAAAACAGTTAACGGCGTGTAATATGGTTATTGAATAGAAAGGCTTTAGTCTCACAAGGGTTTACTAATGATGATATCATTGGTGGGCCATGGAAGTTTTCAAAACGGGCCAAGGAGGGCCTACAATCACTTCTCAAGCGAAGCTAACTTAGAATTTTGCCTAGAAACACATTCGGGGCAAGTTCTAGACCATTCGCACGGGTACTTGGACTTGTAACAAAATACCTCACCTCTCATACAACCGGATTGTTAAAGATAAAGGAGTCGAGGGCCCACAACAACCTTATTCAATATTAAAAATCACTAATGGTTCAACTAAACCACCCGATGATTGCCTAAGTCAACACAAGATTCACAAGGTCACTAACTAGAGCTATTTTACAAAAACTTATTTTTAACCATAAGCGCATAGTTAAGTGTGTTGTACCAAGTGAAACATGCTTGAGACCTTTTTATTCATTACTACTATTTTTGCCTAAACAAGAAAAGAAAACAGACTCAATTCCTTAAGAAGGTTGTCACGCCGTCCATCGTTGGGAAGAGCCACTCGGTTCACACAAAATCCACCTTCGGAAAGAACCGTGACATTAAGAAAACCAAAGGTTTATTGATCACTCAAATATAAAAAGAAGCTAAAAAATCCAAAAGAAACTACTAACGTAAATAAGAAGCTATACTAACTAAGAAAGACAAACTAAAGAAGCTATGAAATAAACTACGGAAAGTAAGATAAATGAATATACACACCGAAGTAAAATGAATATATACATAAGGGAAACCAAATATATACATCAAACGAAAGGGAAGAATATATACATACCATAGATAAAATAAATATAAAATAAAAATAGTATAAGAGTTATTACAGGCCAATATCAATGTCAATCAATCAAAATAGACCACCCCCGAATGAAAATAAGCATTGTCCCCAATGCTTAACAAAAATAAGACAGGGAAGGGTAGAGAGTTAAGAGAACTCCCTATGTGGTCTCAGTCTGCATGGCATCCCAGCACCCTCAGTCTCCTATAGTTGTATCCCATCATCACCTGGCTGAGGGACAACAAGGTTGCTGAGCATCTGGATCATCTACTCAACGGTGTGGGCAGTAGCATCCTGCTCCTCAGACTGGCCGGCTGCTGTCTCTGATGCCTCGGGTACTGCTGGTGCTGCTGGCTCCATAAGCAGGTCCAATGGTAGATCTCCGGCAGATGCAATCTTGGAAATCTTTATTCTCAACCTCTCCACTGACTTCTTCGATGCTTAAGACTTCCACATCTCCTTTGTTTGCTTTCCCAACTCCTCAATGAACTCCCTATGCGCCACTAGAGTCTCCATAAAGGTCTTCTGGTTGTCCAGATTCTTCTTCTATGTTTCCTCCACTGACGGAGGTACCTGTGGTGCTGCTGGGGCAGAGGACTGTTCTACAACAACACTGGATATGTCAGACAACTTTGAAGTAGTTGCCTGCATCCAGTTGTTGAGGCTCGCCAATGTCTGGGAGACTCCCAATGCAGTCTGTGGATAAGTGGATGAAGCTGGTACCGATAATGGAGCTGATGGTCTAGACGAAGAAGGTGGTGGCATGGCTGGTGTAGAAGGCATGTCATCTGTGGAAGGCTCAACAGTTGAATCAGTAACTACTACCCTTGGCTCCTCAAACTGGCCAGTGGAGGTAGTTGCCTTACCCTTGAACTTCGGTTTGCCAGCACCCTGTAGGTTGTACCATGAGAAAGGATTTTTGGCCTTTACTTTTGTATCATACTGGCTCGGCTCTACCTTTTGATCATTGGAATACTTTGTGAGGAAGTTCGGGTATGGATATGATCTCTCATCTTTTTGGACAGCTAATCTAATGTTGGTGGACATGATGGCACCCACATTTATCGGATATCATGCCATAATCGAAGCCACCAGTACTGCTTAGGGAAGGGGAAGGTTGTTTTCATTTATGCACGGATCAATACGGCTGCATAGGAATGTCTGCCACCCTTTTGCTTCAAAATTTAGGGTGGCCCGGATTATGGGGACCCCTGCAGTGAGCCACAGAGGTGGTGGTCCTCGAGCAGCCAAAATATCTGCTAACCATGGCCGAGCTGCATCACCCAAAGCTAGATTTTCCAAGTATTGGACGACCTCCACTTCTTCAAATCCCACATATGAGTTTAAAGCATAGGAGTCGAATCAGATTTTCAGATTTCGGACCTTTGTTACCTTGGTACCCTTGTTTATGTGAGCCACATTGGCATAAAATTCTTTAACCAAGTGCTCGTTTTCATCGAGGACACTTTGGGTGAACCATTTCCATCCCTTTCGCTCTCGGAATTGTCAAAGGACATTTGGATTGTGAATGTCCAAATTTTTCATCAAAAACTGTCGCTCAAGTGTGAGCGATCTCTGGCGCCACCACTTTTTGAATCTGTTGAAGGCAGTCAAGCGGAAAAATCTGTCTTCCCACATCTCTCTTCTCCTTGACCTCTCAAGGCCACCCACTCAAGTGTCACCTCTTCTCCTATCATCCAGGACATCATCATCATCCTCTACGTTGATTGATGTGGTAAGATAAGGTGAAGAGGAGGGCTCAGAACCCTGACTTTCTTGTCAGAATCAGCAGAGGAACAGTCTGTAGGCTCATTGCACAAATGATAGCGCCCAGTGGGTTGTGGTGGATGGGACTGGGGTTCAGGCTGGACCTCCATAGAGTGACCCTCGGAGGCTTCCCTAGACGGGGCATATTCACTGGTATCAGCAGATTCAGGAACTCTGTTGACAAATGCTTTCTTGCTTATGGATCTCTGAATGGAAAGTGGTAGGTTACTCTTGCCTCAGCCTCAGCCTCAGCCCGGGAAGGGATCACCCCTCCCTTTTGATGTATCACTTCTGCCACAGGATCTAACCATTTTCTATAACACATAGCAATAGGAATCATTTAGAATTGAGGCTCATAGTGTATACAGATGCATGCAGGACAGTTGCAGTAAAGCAGAATCAGAAGAGGCAGTGTGGACCACATAAAAGTGAGTGCAGCCGCAGACAGTCGAGTGCGGCCGCAGATAGCCGAGTGCGGACCGTACAATTTCACAGTGCGCCCGCACATCCCAGGTTCAGACTAATGGGTTCTTTGACCATTCAGCACTGCGGACCGCACAATTTTGCTGCGGACCGCATAACTGGGGGTGTGGTCCGCACAATTTAAACACCAATTTTTACCCTAACTCTCACATCTACGGACCACATAAAAATGTGCGCGGCCGCACAATTTAAAATTACGGTTACTTCTTTTCATTTCATGCAATTTTCTCACAGATTAGCCAAGATTTGAGCAATTAAACATGATTAACCATTTATCTAGGCCCTAATTAACATTTCAGATACTACCCACATGATTTTAAGCAAAAATGACTAATTATTGACATTTTTAGGCATGAAACTAACCCTAGACAAAAGAACAAAACTAAGAAAAGATGAAAAATCTAAAGATGTAATGAACATACCAGTAATGAGGGATTCATGCGAGTATATACACAGATGAAATGCTTGAAGTTTGAGAATTAATGGGATTTGCACTGTGCTTGCTTAGAGTTTCAGAGTTCAGAGAGGGAAAAGTGTGAATAGTACATGGAGGTCCTATTTATAGGTTGACCAGTCGGTGCAAAAATTACCTGAGTGCGGCCGCACAATTTTGAGTGCGGTCCGCACTCTTTATCTGCACCTTTGAAGAAGTGTTGCGGTCCGCACAAAGGTGAGTGCAGCCGTAGAGTTTTTGCGGACTGCACAATTTTGTGTGCAGCCGAAATTTGTTAATAAAATTTGACAGTCCAAACTTCAGAGATCATGCACTTTTGGTCTTCCAGTTGTGCGACCGCGCACAGAATTGTGCGGCTGTAGAATGATTGTGCGGTCCGCACTTTTGTGACACTTAGCCAATTTTTCTTGCACAGTCCCTGCAATGCACACCCATTCCTGCATACACTTCAAAACTAGTTAGCACAAAACAAAGCCTATCTAATCTAAAGAAGAAAACCAAAAAAAAAAGAAAAAGACACATGGGTTGTCTCCCAAAAAGCGCTTGCTTTAACGTCGCAACACGACGCAGATTACCAATCATTTGAAATGAAGAACTGCCACAATGTGGCCATTATCAACCTTTCCAAGATAATGTTACACCCGGTGACCATTAACTCTAAACACTTCATCATTTTTGTTCTTCAAGTCTAGTGCACCAAAGGGTGATACATGAACAACTTCAAATGGGCCACTCCACTTGGATTTCAACTTTCCCGGAAACATCCGCAACCGAGAATTGAACAATAGCAAAAGATCGCCTTCTTTGAATTATTTATTCCAAATATACTTTTTATGGAGGTACTTCATCTTGTCCTTATACATGGACGAACTTGAATATGCATGGAACCGGAACTCATCAAGCTCATTCAATTGTCCCACCGTTAAGTTGTCGGCGACATCCCAATCAAGATTAAGCTTCTTCAATGCCCACATGGCCTAATGCTCAAGTTCCACCAGAATATGACACGCCTTCCCAAATACCAATCAATATGAATACATCCCAATCGATTTTGTAGGCCGTCCTATAAGCCCAAAGAGAATCACCAAGTTTCTTCGACTAATCTGTCCGGTTGGCATTCACAGTCTTTGCCAAAATACTCTTGATCTCCCGGTTGGAGACTTCAACTTGTCCACTTGATTGAGGATGATAGGGGGTTGACACTTTGTGAGTGACACCATACTTGGAGAGTAAAGTATCAAAAGCTTTGTTGCAAAAGTGTGATCCCCCATCACTAATAATGGCCCTTGGTATACCAAACTTTGTGAATATCTTCTTCTTACAAAATGCTACCACACTCCGAGCTTCATTGTTGGTTGACACGTAATCCACAACTACCAATATATAAGTGTTCCCTCAAGAGATCACGAACGGACCCATGAAATCAATGCCCCACACAACAAAAATGTCAATCTCCAAGATAATTGGCTAAGTCGGGAAACCATGGCATCCCGGTCATAGAAATGGATAGGAGGTTCTCATCAGGAAATGATTCATTTATCTCAAGGCCATCATGTGACCTCCCCTCCTCCTCCAACCGAGACAAGTGGTCCGCCACTTGGTTTTCACTCCCCTTGCGGTATTGAATCTCTAGATCAAACTCTTATAAAAGAAGTACCCGCCGAATCAATCTTGCCTTAGAATATTTCTTGCTCATCAAATAACAAAGTGCCGCATGGTCGGTGTGAACAATCACCTTTGTACCCATCAAGTACAGGCTGAACTTCTCCATAGCAAAGACAATAGCAAGGAGCTCTTTTTTGGTCACTTTGTAGTTGACTTGGGCCTCATTCATGGTCTTACTAGCATAGTAGACCGGATGAAAGATCTTGTTTATACGTTGCCCCAATACCGCTCCAACTGCCACATCACTTGCATCACACATAATCTCAAAAGGTAAGCTCCAATTCGGTACGGTGATAATAGGAGTAGTAGTCAACTTATACTTGAGAAATTCAAATGCCTTCATAGAGTCTTCATTGAAATGGAACTTGGCATCCCTCTCCAAAAGTTTGCACAAGGGGTCTACCACCTTAGAGAAATCCTTGATTAATCGGCGATAGAACCCGCATGACCCATAAAGCTCCTCACTCCCTTCACGGATGTGGGCGGAGGGAGTTTGGATATCACTTCAACTTTGGCTTTATCAACCTTAATACCATGCTTTGAAATCTTGTGACCGAGGACAATGCCTTCCTCGACCATGAAGTGACATTTCTCCCAATTCAAACCAAGTTAGTTTCCTCACATCTTGCCAATACCTTGTCCAAGTTTTCCAAGCACTATTCAAAAGAATTTCCCACCACGGAAAAATCATCCATGAAAACCTCAAGAAAATCCTCTACCATATCGGTGAAGATAGCCATCATACACCATTAAAAAGTCGGCGGTGCATTGCATAACCCAAATGGCATCCGCAAGAATGCGAAAGTACCATAGGGACAAGAGAAAGTGGTCTTCTCTTGGTCCTCAGGAGCAATAAGAATCTGATTGTAGACGGAGTATCAAGGAAGCAATAAAAAGCACATCCATCCAACCTATCCAACATTTGATCAAGAAATGGAAGCGGAAAATTATCTTTCCGAGGGACTTTGTTGATCTTCCTATAGTCCATGAACACTCTCCATACGGTGATAGTTCTTGTGGGGATCAATTCATTTTTGTCATTTGTTATCACTGTCATGCCCACTTTCTTTGGGACACATTTCACCTGAGAGTTCCACGAGCTATCGAAAATGGGGTAAACAACCCCGACATCCAACCATTTTATGATCTCCTTCTTCACTACCTCTTGCATAGCTTAATTCAATCTTCTTTGATGTTCCACAGAGATTTTGGAATCCTCCTAAAAAATAATGTTGTGTATGCAAAAGGCGAGGCTTATACCACGAATATCTGCCAATGTCCAACCTATAGCTTTCTTCCTCTGTTGAAGCACCGCCAAAGTAGAATCTACCTGCACGTTAGTCAAGCAAGAGGAAAGAATAACATGTAAGGTGGAACAAGGGCCAAGAAACTCATACCTGAGATGCGAAGGCAAAGGCTTTAACTCCAAAGTGGGAGGCTCCTCGATTGAGGGCTTTGTTGGAAGAGTCTTCCAGTTCTCAAGATCTAAGTACAATTTTCGGGGCTCATAAGTATATGTCCCCATTCCTTGTAAAGCATTGACACATTCCACAAAGCCTTCATTCTCATCATCATCATGATTGAGCAACACAACTTCCAAGGTATTCTTAACATTCATCGCGACATTGGTGTCATCAACAATTACTTCGGTCACTGGATCCACAAACAAACAAACTTCATTGCTATTTGGTTGCCTCATCGATTTACACACATGGAAAACCACTTTTTCATCACCCGCCCGGAAGGTAAGCTCACCAGTTTCCACATCAACTAGAGCCTTCCCCGTAGCAAGGAAAGGTCTACCCAAGATAATAAGCACCTCGTAGTCAACCTCACAATCAAGGATCACAAAGTCCGCTGGAAGGATGAACTTGTCAATCCGAACTAACACATCATCAATTATCCCCAATGGCCTTTTCATAGTCCGATCTGCCATTTGTAGCCTCATCGATGTGGGTTTTGGTTGCCCAATTCCTAAAGTTTTGAACATAGAGTAGGGCATCAAGTTGATGGTTGCCCCCAAATCACATAAAGATTTGGCAAAATCGGCTTCCCAATACTGCACGGGATTGTGAAGGCGCCAAGATCTTCCAATTTGGGAGCCATTAAGTGCACAATAGCACTCACTTGATGTGTCATTTTGATCATTGAACAATTCATTGATCTCTTCTTTGTTACCAAATCCTTCATGAACTTGGCATATCCTGTCATTTGTTCTAAGGTTTCAACCAACAACACATTTATGGGCAAATGCTTCATCATATCAATAAATTTCTTGAATTGGTTCTCATTATTTTTCTTTGCGAGTCTTTGAGGGTATGGAGGAGGAGGCCTTGGAAATGGTGCTTTCCTTTTGCACTACCGGTCTCGGTATGTCAATCACGTTTTCCCTAGACGGGTTCACTTCTTCTTGTGTCTCCTCCACACTTTTATCGATGTCAATCCTCACCTTTTCATTAGCTTGAACCTCATTGCTTGGCATGTCATCTTCTTGAACCGACACATCATCATCCACAACTCTTCTTTGGTTTGAGGCACTTGCCTCCCCACCTTTTCCACTCCATGTGGTTATGGCCATTGCATGTCCCGTATTGTTCCCACCCTTCAGGTTCACCACTGTATCACTAGGTGGTGCCCTCTTAGGATGAGTGTTTAAAGATTGAGATATTTGGCCAAGTTAAACCTCCAAATTGCGGATAGAAGTGTTGTGGGAGGCTAGTTGAGCATCAGAATCGGCATTTCCCCCCATCATTTGCTTGAACATATTTTCAATCCGTCCCATTTCATTATTGGAAGAACTAGGACCTTGTGACAGATATAGAGGTGGGTTGCTTGGTTGTTGATACATGGGGGCCTTTGAAAGCCCGGACGCCGATTTCCCTGATTATTATTGTTCCAACCCCCTTGATTGTTGTTGCCTCCCCAATTGCTTTAATTGGTTCCACCCCAACTACCTTGATGATTGCCTCCCCAATTCCCTTTATGATTCCAATTGCCTTGATTATTGTTGTTTCCCCAATTGCCTTGATTGTTGTTGCCACCACTCCAATTGCCTTGGTGGATTTGGTTGTTCCAATTTCCTTTATTTCCTTGTGATCTCTGTTGTTGTTGATTTTGTCCTTGAGCATTATTTCTTTGGACTTGATAATTGTTGACATATTGCACTTCTTCTTCTTTATCATTATACAAAACACCTTGGTCATACCCACTATCATCTTGTTCAAATTGTTCTGGACAGTTTTATACTTGTTGACCTCTTTGCCGTCTCTTATTCATCATCATATTCACCCCTTCCATAGCATTCACTTATTTCTGCCCTTGAACTTGTTGAAGCTGAGCCATGGACAATTGGTTCCTTGTGGTTGTCAACTCGGCAATAACTTGACCATGATCATATAGCTCCTTGTGTAGGTGAATGACATTTAGGTCACCTTGAGGAACATTGGCTCTACTTTGCCACGCTGACGAAGTATCTGCCATCACATACAAAATTTCATAAGCTTCGGCATAAGGCGTGTTCATGAAGTTCCCGCCGATGAGTTGATTTATCACACATTGATTTGTTGTGTTGAATCCCCTGTAGAAGGTTTGTTGGATCATGGCCTAGTTCATATCATTTTTCGGGCACTCTTTAACCATGGTACGCTATCTTTCCCAAATCTCGTGCAATGACTCATTGGGCTCTTGCTTGAACGCTAGAATTTTATCCAGTAGTGTATCCATGTGTGCCGAAGAGAAGAATTTGGCAATGAGCTTTTTGGCCAAGTCATCCCTATTATGGATGGAATGATTGAGTAATCTATATAAATAGTCCAAAGTCTTTCCCCGTTGAGAAAAATAAAATAGCCTCAAACGTCGTACATCCTCAGAAATATTTGTTTGCTTTCTCCCCCAACAAGTATCGATGAACCCCTTGAGATGCTTGTAAGCATTTTGGCTTGGAGCTACGGTGAAGAAACCCCGTTGCTCGAGTAGTGTAATCATCATGTTGGTAATTTGGAAGTTGCCCACCCTAATACGGGGATGGACTATAGAACTAGCATAACCCTCATTCGGCAACACCCGATGCGCTGCTACTCTTGGTGGGGGTGGGGGAGGGACGAGATTATTATCCTGAGGCAGTCAGCTCGCCTGTTTACTTGAGGTTCGGGATGAGTCTCGTCTCCTTGATCATCGTCTACTTCCTCCCCCAATGGAAAATTTCTGAGGGGCTCATTGTTGAGATCCATTCTCGTACCTATAAGCAATTCAAAAAAAAAAAAATAGTGACTCGGAAGGAAAGAAATACAAAGCATACAAAAACCTTGATATATAGCTAAATCCATTTAACTCCCCGACAACGATGCAAAAAATTGATCTCGCCTAAACTCACACCATAAATAGGTCGTGGGGCAGTCGATGTAATAATGAAACCCAACATAGGTCGGGATCGAATCCACAGGGAGTTAAAATAGGGATTAGGTATATATTTAGTCTAATTGTATGATTTCTCCTAAATTACTCTTCCACATTCTTGTTTGTTGTTCTACTTCTACTTTGATCTATTGTTTGCAATTATAAAACTAAGAGACAATATTTTTGGTTTTGTTATTTTTCAAGTTGATAAAAGGTATAGGGTCGTGACTTCCACCTAGGTGGTTACCTAATGGGTTGTAAACTCTAGGGAAAGTTTGATTGGTCATGGTTGTAATATAGCAATCACACTCGAATACCCACTCTATACCTCTCGTTAGTTTGAGTGATTTTGGCCAATTTGGCTTTCTCAAGTTCAAATGGGTATTGCACAAAACAAGTGATAAATGCTCAAGTCGGGTCTCATTATATCTAGATTCAACCCTTTAATTGGGGCTATCAATTTCTTAAGTTCACCCCAATTTCTTCTTAGTCAAGTTTTCCTAGACTTACTCTCTCTTTATCAAGTAGAGACCAAGTCAATTAGGCATGAATCAATGTCTGCAACCATTAATTCTTAAATTCAAGCAATAACTAGGCTAAATATCACTAACCCAATCACAAACAATCCCTAAATCAAACACTCATTAAGTACCCACACTAGGGTTGGGTCACAACCCTAGCTAGGAATTTAGCTACTCATAAAAGATAAAGAAATTAAAGAAAAAATTAAGATATAATGCATAATAATTAATTATGGAAAGAAAATCTAATGTTTGGAAGTTAATCTAGTACAAAATTACTCAAATCAGTAAAGAAAACGGCTCAGGTTCTCTCCCCAAAACAAAACTTAACCTACAAATGACAAAAAAATCTATTCATACTAAGCTGAAAATATCTGATAAAATGCCCTTGCGGAGGTTGTGAAGCCGCACAATTATGTGTGCGGTACGCACAATGATATTTGACTTGACAGGTTCCAGTTCTGTGGTCGCACATTTATGGGTTGCGGCTGCACTCCTTCAACTTCTGCGGACTGCACATTTATGAGTGCGGCCGTACTCTTGCTTCTGTGGCCGCACAATTATAGTGCGGTCCACACTCCTTGGTCTTGGAATTTGGTTGTGTGACACTTCTGCGAACCGCATAAAAATGAGTACGACCGCACCTGTTGTCCTGCAATCGCACAATTGTAGTGCAGTCCACATATCTTCAATTGCCCAACTTTCCAACTCTCTGAATCGCTATTCTGCGGCCATACCAAAATTATGCGGTCCGCATACTCTGAAGCTTAATCAGAAATGGCTTCTTCGTTGTTTGCAACCGCACACAGTATTGTGCGGTCCGTACTGTAAGCATTTTTTCCCTATTTTGGTCCTTGTCCAATTTTGACTCCTTTTTGAGTTGATTTTTATTCTTTGGCTCATTTCCCAATATTCCTGCAAGAAAGCTCATTTTCTTAGTTCTCGGGAATACCTTTAAGCATTTTTGTGCCAAAACGCAAGTAAAAAAGAGCAAATAAGCGGTCAAAATCCCTACTTATCACTTTAATTGATGTTACTCCAGTTGTTTCTCCCGTTGCTGCTTCTCATGTGGAAGTTGAGCCTTCTAGCAATAGGCGGGAAATGAGAAAAGTTGTAATTAAGGTCCCTGAGGGTGAAAACTTATTGAGGAAGTCTGGACAAGATGATGTGTGGTTGAAGCCATTGTTAGGACCCATGGAGAGGAATACGTTGGAAGGTCACAGTTCCTTGACCTTAATGAATGACATTGTTCATTCTTCTCTTAAGGTATAAGTTTACTTACATTTCCTTCCTTCCTTTTCATCATTCGTAACTCTCCTTCTCCTACCTTTTTTGTAGATTAATTTGATAGGAACTAAACTTATGAAAAGGGTCTCCTAGACTGACCAACAAGTATTAAATTGTGTAGCGAGGCTGACAACTGGAAAGAACAATTTGAAGGTCTTCAATTGGAAAAGAACGTTCTTGCAGAGGATAAAAGAGCTTGGGAACAACAAATGAGAATGGTTTCCATTGAGTTAGAGGTTGAAAAATCTTCTTCCAATCAAGTCGGTAAGGATATGGATAGACTGGAATCCTCTTTTCCTGAACAAATTTCCAAGGCTACTGGAGAGATAAGGAGTTTGAAAGAACTCTTTAATCAAAAAGAGGTTTATGCGGGTGAAAACTCTTACCCAAGATCAGGAAGATCTTCGCACCTCTACAGATAAAATTCAATTCTTGGAAAGTTCTCTTGCTCCTTTGAAGATAGCTCATGAAGCCTCAGAAGTAGACAAAGAAGATCTTAGAGCCAAAATTGAACACTGGGAGAAGGACTACAAGGCCCTCGGGATAAGTTATCGCTAGATGTTAGCTGGAATTTTTTGAACACTCGCCTCGAGACTTTAAATGAAGCCAGTCATAAAGGTTTTGACCTTAATGCTAAGATTGCTAAGGCCAGAGAAGCAATTGAACTAACCTGGCAACGTCAAAGCTTTTCCACACCTGAAGCGAATGTTCTAAGGGTGATGGAGATAGACTTGTTCCTGGGGGAGCTGATGTTCAAGCCTCTTCTCCCCAAGTTGGTCTCTCTTCTCCCGTTGATGATGCTCCTTAGCTTTTCCCCCATACCCTTTTGTTGGTTTTTTCTTGGAACTCACTTATGTTGCTTTTTCCTTATTTTGACAACTTTTTGGAAGGTTTGTTTTTGCTGACCCTGTCTTTTTGGGGTTGGTTAACAGAAATACTGCCCTTATCCTTTAGGGTTATGATATTTAAATGTCTTTACTGCTTTCACCGTATATTATGCTTTTTTCCCTTTTAATATTTGAGATTTCTCTTGTACTTAAAAATGTTTTAATAGACTGTGACTTTGATATACACAGGTTTTTATAAAAGAGGTCCATTTTATATTAACGACACTGATGAAGATGACATCTCATCTTCATATTGGTGCAAATATATTAAGCATGAAGTAGACATAAAAAGAGAAATAATTTGAGGAAGTCTTATTCTTCGAACTTTCAAATAAATTTCGTACATCATTTACATAATTTTTCATACAACACCATTCATAACTACTTTCATTGTAGCATGTTTAGAAATTCGAATCTATTATCCAGTGACTAAACTTAAGGCCTTAACCTAAAAAATCATGGGAATATCTTGCATCCTTTTGCGAGTTAGAACTACTTTGAAACATTTTCAAGGTTTCATAAAGGTTTTGATTCAGGCTGAACTATGCCCTTGGGTTCCTTTTCCTTCCTTCTATATGCATAGTCCCCCCAGTGTTGAAGTTTTGAAGTATGAAATCTCGAACACTGGATCACTCCTTTCTTTTGGTTCATTCCCTGAAAAGGAAAATACAAACAGTACTCGGAGATAATTTCTTAGATGATGATTGCACAACCCTTTTCCCATAAGAAAAGTTGTTACCTAGACCGAGAATAATTCAGTATTCCACGTGTCTTTCGGGTTTAATATCATTATTTGGTACGGGCCATACTTTGTTGATCGGAACACCTTTTTGAAGACGAAGTCCCCAATCTTGAAGTACCTCAAATTAGTTTTCCTATTGTAATATCGTTTAATCATCTGTTTTTGAGACGCCATTCGGATTAATGCTGCTTCTCTCCTTTCTTCTAATAAATCCAAATTTATCCGTAACTCTTCCTTATTTGCCTCTTCAGTGGCACGCGTGCACCTCGTACTTGGTTCACCTATTTCCACCGGAATTAAAGCTTCTGCACCATATAAAAGTGAAAGTGGAGTCTCACCCATACTAGGTTTTGTAGTCGTTTGATAAGCCCATAACACCCCCGGTAATAATTCTGGCCATTTGCCTTTTTGATTCTTCTAATCTCTTATTTAAGTTATTGATAATAATTTTATTTGTCGATTCAGCTTGTCCGTTGGCCACAGGGTGGTAAGGTGAAGATGTAATTCGTTTGATCCGCCAACTTTGAAAGAATTCTGTGATCTTCGCGCCTATGAATTGTGGTCCATTGTCACATACAATTTCTTTTGGAACTCCAAATCGACATATAATGTTTCGCCAAATGAAATCCCTGGCTTCTTTTTCCCGCACCTGTTTGAAAGCACA
The DNA here is from genome assembly GCA_005239505.1 of Nicotiana paniculata. Classification (NCBI taxonomy): domain Eukaryota; kingdom Viridiplantae; phylum Streptophyta; class Magnoliopsida; order Solanales; family Solanaceae; genus Nicotiana; species Nicotiana paniculata. Next base: position 20,594 of record ML315000.1, read on the forward strand.
TGCTTCTACCCATTTTGAGAAATAATCTGTTAAAACTAACAGAAACCGTATCTTTCCTTTAGCTTGAGGCAACGGCCCTACGATGTCCATGTCCCATTTCATGAAGGGCCATGGCGAAATAACTGAATGCAATAACTCTGTCGGTCTGTGCATGTTATTGGCATATCGTTGACATTTATCGCACATAGCTACAAAGTTTTTTTCTTCTTCTTCCTTTTTTTCCCAATAATATCCTGCTATTAAATTTTTCACCAGCGATCTTCCCCCGACATGATTACCGCAATGCCCCTCATGTAGTTATCTCATTACATACTCCGTTTCTGATGGACCGAGGCACCGTGCTAAAGGCCCACCAAACATCTTACGATATAAATTTCTATGAATTAAGCAGTACCAAGCAGCTTTCTGCCACAACAATTGTGACTTCTTCTTATCTTCAGGCAAGATACCATACTATAAAAAGTTCACAAATTCGTTTCTCCAATCCAAGTTAAATTATTAAAATTACCTCAATCTTGGTTTGATCGGGTGCCGAATGAAACAAATTATTACAATATCATTTTCCGCACTTGTTACATCTATGACAAATGCGAGATATGCCAACGTGTCTGCTTCTGCAATTTCCTCCCTAGGTATTTGCACGACTTTCCATGTTTGGAATTGTCTAATCAATTCTCGTACCTTTTCCAGGTATTGCTGCATTCGCGTCTCTCTTGCCACGTAAGTCCCTTGCATTTGGTTAACCACCAGCTTTGAGTCACTATTGATCATAATTTGTTCGATACCAAGTTCTCGTGCCAATTCCAAGCCTGCAATTACAGCTTCGTACTCTGCCTCATTATTAGTGATTGGATAATATTTTATTGCCTGTCTTATGACTTCGCCTGAAGGTGGAATTAGAACAATTCCTAAAACTGCTCCTTTAACTTTTGAGGAACCTTCGGTAAACAGGATCCAAGTTCCCGGATTAGCTCCGGTAAACACATGTAGTTCCTTCTCTGCTTCAGGAACTAAATTCGTGCTATAATCCGCTACAAAATCTTCTAACACCTGCGATTTTATTGCAATTCTAGGCAGATATATGATATCATGCTCATTGAGATCTATTCCCCATTTAGCTAATGTACATGATAATTCCTATTTATGCAGTATGTTTCTTAGGGGGAAAACAGTTATAACAGAAATAGATGACCTTAAAAATAAGGTCGTAACTTCCTGTATGCTATAATTAATGCTAAAGCAAGCATTTTCAAGTGTGGATACCGTGTCTCAGCATCTAGTAAATATTTACTAACATAATAAATTGGGAATTGTTTACCTTTATCTTCTCGTACCAACACCGCGCTTACCACTACTTCTGACACAAGGAGGTAAATGAGCAATCTTTCACGGTCTTTTGGTTTGGATAATAAAGGTGGATTTGATAGATACGACTTTAGGTCCTTAAGAGCTTGTTGGCACTCGTCAGTCCATTCAAGCTGATTCTGCTTTTTCAATACTGAAAAGAATTTAAAACTTTTTCCTGACGACTTTGATATAAACCTCCCCAGAGCTGCTATTCTGCCTGTTAATCTCTGCATTTCCTTCTTGCTCTTGAGTATATATGGTATCTCCTCAATAGTTTTGATCTGTGTAGGATTCACTTTAATACCTGTATTAGAAACAAGAAAACCTAAAAAGTTACCTGAAGCCACGCCAAAAGCACATTTTTCCGAATTTAGCTTCATATTATACTTGCGGAGAATCTCAAAGATATCTGACAAGTGTTGAAAATGATCCCCCGCCTGTGTTGACTTGACCAACATATCGTCTATGTAGACTTCCATGATTTTTCCCAAATGTTCTTGAAACATTTTAGTCACCAATCTTTGATATGTGGCTCCAGCATTTTTCAAGCCAAATAACATGACTTTATAACAATAAGTCCCCCTATCTGTGATAAATGAAGTTTTTTCTTCATCTAGAGGGTCCATTTTTATTTGGTTATATCTAGAATATGTATTTAAAAAACTTAAAAGTTCATGATCTGCATTAGAATCAGTTAGCTAATCTATATGCGGTAAAGGAAATGAATCTTTTGGATAAACCTTATTTAAATCAGTATAATCTACACAAACTTGCCATTTTCCATTCTTTTTGGGAAGTATCACAGTATTAGCTAACCAGTCAAGGTACTTTACCTCTCATATTGGCCCAATTTTTAAAAGCTTTTGTACCTCATCCTGGATCACTTGATTTTTGAAGAATTCTTGCTTCCTGTTCTTCTGCTTGACAGGTGGGTGTAATGGATCCTTATTCAGTTTGTGAGTCATCAACTTTGGTGGTATACTTGTCGTATCTGAGTGTGACTAAGCAAAGCAGTCTCCATTAGCTCGTAAAAATTCAATTAAATTACCTTTCATTTTTGGGCTTAAATTTGCTCAAATGCAAACTTTTCTGTCTGGCCAGTGGACAAATAATATTACTGCTTCGAGCTCCTCCGTAGTTGTCTTAATATTTTATTTTAATTTGGCTCTTGACTAACATCAGGTCTTGAATTAACATTAGTCTTTCCTTGTGTGTCTTCAGATGAGGTTTTTGTAACAACGTCCTTAATTGATACTTCTTGAAGCTTGCTGATCTCCACGGATTCGACGGATTCTCCATTGTTAAGGAAATTTGATAACTTGATGCAATGTGGAAGGGACAACGTCCAGATCGTGAATCCGCGATCTTTCTAGAATTATATTATAAGCCATGTACGCGTCTATCACCTGGAACTTTTTATCCTTGAAAACCCCTTCTGCAAATGTGGTGAGTACAACTTCCCCTTTTGTAATAATGCTTGAATTATCAAACCCGGACAATGACCGCACTTTTGGTACGAAATTATCATTTGCTTGAATTTCATTCACGACCCTTAGTAAAATGATGTTTACTGAGCTACCTGGATAAATCAAAACTCATTTTACGTTAATGTCATGTACAAGTAAAGATATTACCAGTGTATCTTTGTGAGGAATAATCAAGTCGTTAGCATCCTCATCATCGAATGTTATACTGTCGCCATCCAAGACTTGACAAACTCGCTTTCCGTGAGTGACCGTGACTTTTGATGTCTTTTTTTTACGGTTGTATATGTTATTCCATTGACCTCATCTCCCCCAGTTATTAAGTTGACTATTCTTCATATATGATTGTCTTCCTTCTCACCAAACAGATCAGTAAGATAACCTTGCTTCAAAGAATGCTCGACCTCTCCTTACAAAAGCCTACAATCTGCTGTTCTATGGCTATGATCGTTATGAAACTTGCACCAGAAATTTGGATTTCTTTTGCTTGGATTTGATCTCATTTTTTTAGACTGCCGCACCTTATCCCCTATACCTCTTAAAAAAACCACAAACTCGGAGGTGCTGATGTTAAAGTTGTAATATGTTATCCTTTCCTTGCGTATTGGAATCGTGCCTTCAGGCATCTTGTTCCTTTTTGAACCTGGATAAAGAGCTCGTGTCTTTTTGTTGTGATCGTGAGTCAAATCGTACATTCTCATGTTTAGATCGAGAGTCTCGCCCTGCAAGTCCCATGTACGGCTAGTACCTATTTTTGCTGGGCCTTCTCTCTGATTCTGAACGTCTCAAACCTGGTCTTTCCTCCGCTCTTGGTTGTGCGATCATATCTTTTTCTATCCGCAGCTTCATATTGTACCTATTGTACACATCGTTCCAAGTAGTTCCAGGAAATTCTCGCATGCTTTCTTTGAACCTTCTCGTGGATTTTGAAGTTTTCTCGTTCAAATTGCTCGCGAACGCCATAGCCGCCCAGTTATCAGGTACTCGAGGTAAAATCATCCTCTCTCACTGGAATCTATCTACGAATTCCCTGAGCAATCATGTACTCCCTTGTTTAACCTTAGAGATTTCTTCCATCCCCTTTTTAACTTTTTGACCTCCCGAATATGCTTTTATAAATGAATCTGCAAGCTCAACAAAAGAATCAATAGAATTTTCAGGTAAAAGAGAATACCACGTTAACACTCATTTTGTGAGTGTTTCACCAAACTTTTTAACCAAGATCGATTCGATTTCTTTCTTGGTTAAATCATTGCCTTTCACGCTGGTAGTGAACGCAGTTATGTATGATCTCGAGGGTCAGTTGTTCCATCATATTTGGAAATATCATGCATTTTAAAATTTTTGGGAATTGGTAAAGGTGTTGCACTTGGCTTCCAGGGTTGTTGTGAATACTTGTCAATATCCACTCCTTTGATCACGGGTGGCACGCCAGGTATTTGCTCTATACGATCATTTTTCTCCTTCAATTGTTTCTGCAAAGTTAGCTATGAAATTTGTAAATTAGAATTATTTGGTGTACTTGACTCTCCATCACGAGATTCATTAGGAATTTCCCCACTTTTAGAATTATCAAGACCTGAGCGCGGGTTCTCGAAGGTTGGTGTATTAACTGGTGGAGGGGTTTGCGTCGCATTGCGTAATCCTCTGACAAAAGCCTGTAGTGCACTATTCACGTGTTGTGCAATCAATTGCTTTAGAGCGTCCTATTCTATAGTTTTGTCGTCTCCTTGCTAATCATCAGCGAGCGAAGCAGACCTTTCAAGTGATCTTCCATGGAATTGCTGAGGGGATCTCGTAAGTGTGTGGTGTGGTGGAGTTCCACCTTGTTGGTTCAGCTAGTTGTTGTCGTTAACAATTGACATATTTGATTGTTAAACATTGGAAAATAAACAGATTATCAGATTCCCGATGACGGAACCAATTTGTTTAACCCAAAAATAGATTTCTCGGTCAAAGTCAATATCTAGAAGAAATCGGGTTACTGATAACCAAGATTTACTACACTTTCACAACAATTTGGAAGAATAAATCAAGGAGTGAAAATAATTGACAAAGAAAATAAGAAATGAACTAATAATCACTCCCAAAATTACGGCTTAGGGTTTTGAGAGTAAAGAAAAGAATAATTGTATGAATTTCAATAATAATCGTTACTTGTCATTACAAATGAGATTTAAATCCTTACATAGGAGCATACAATTATAACGGTTCCCTTACTTAATTTGGGCTCACTAATGGTATTAACTGTACCGATTGCCCGTTATCATGTTCAACGTAATGGAAATATTTATGACTAAAAATTCCTTGTAACTGCACCGATTTTCTTTCCTTATTTATGTCAGGTTCCTATATCTTCCCTTCTTTACAGCCTATATTCATTTCGTCTATGTTTCTCCTTTTACAACTGTCAGGTCCAGTTTTTTCCTCAGCGTAATCCCGTGGGTGTTTCCCCAGTGTCTTTTCCGCATTCTTTAACTCGTCTAATTAAGAAAGCCACTTGTCCTTGCATCGATGTTCCACGTATTATGCGCCGTTAGCTTATTGATAGCCCACGTGTTATGTCTTTTTCTACCAATACAATATGAAAAGTATATTTCCTCGAACTATTTTATTCCACTTAAGGGAAAATCACGGGAAGCTTGCAAGTTGTAATTACAAACTACCAAATTTAATCTAAAAGAAAGAGAGAGAAAAAGGATATATAGGACGGATAGATCGTTTGTATGTTATTTTTAGATTGCTTATGTGTACAAATAAAGACCTCTTATAAAAAGGACACTAAATTAAAAATAAATTTGTGAAGGGAATATATTTATTGAGAAACATATATAGAATCGTACTTTGATTTGGTATTATAATATTCAATTAAAAAGGTAGAAACAATAATAAAAATGCATGAAAGTGAGAACCTGGTAAAGTTCTCCCTCTAATATGTATTATAGTATCAAAACTTATTATTTACGCTAAATGAACTAGATTTTGTTACCATCTAAAATTAACGAAAGAAAAAGAAAAATCCTGTTGTTATAAATTGTGATGTAACAAGCTAGAAAACAGAACATGTTGCGCAGCAAGCAACTCATTTACACTTTCTCAACCCAAATAGTACTTGAATTTACTTTTGCTGATATATATTACAACTGGTCAAATCCTAATATTAACATTATAAAAATAAAAGAGAAATATATATATACAAATTACACAACTAAACTAGTTTAACATTATAGGTTAAGGTCAGCAAATCTTTTCGAATTGCCATGAATTATTTATACCTAATCCCCACAGTAGCTCTGCTGATCTTCCACAATATGCATGTCATTATCGCCGCTAATATAAGCAGACAAATTCAAATACCTCTCAGCTTCTTGCTCAGCTCTCATATCTCTCCACCTTGCCCTGCATATCACACAACTAATTGATCTTCTTCTGTTACTTCTCTTCCATTCCATTAAACATTTTTCATGTAATGGATTTCTACATGTCCCACAAGCTGCCACTCTTTCTCCCTTATTCATCTCTTCCAAACACACCGGACATGTAACACCCTCTTCTATCTCTATTCTCAACGGCGAACATTTTGGTCGTTCCTTAAAAAACGTCTGGTGAAACCTGTTAAGACATAATTAAATAATTAAAAGTAGGCTACGACATATAGTTAATTATATAATTAAATACTATGATATTAGAGCAATAGAGCAGACAAGAGGTCCTGAGTTTAAATCTCACACTCGCAAAAATAAAAATATTTTCACTTGTTTGGCGCCAATGAAAGAGAATTAAACATAGACTAATTATGATTGTTCTCCTTCTAACCTTTCTCGAACGTTAGGGTTTGCTAGTGATTCAATTGAGATGGGTAAGCTGAGAAGGCGTTGGAGCTCGCATGGCCGGAGAGTTCGCCGGAGAAGACACGTGTCATCAATGGAGACACCCAAAACGCGGATGAGGACGAAGAGGATGTGTTTGCATGGGGTGGTTCGATCAGGGCAGCTGCATGATGGGGTGCTGGAGAGGTTAACGGTATATACATTTCCGGTTGCGCCTAAGATGAAGAAAGTGGTTTCGGAGTGGTGGAGGAGGCGGAGATGGTGGCTAACGGCACGGATGATTCTGTCGGCCAGTGGTTGTGTTGGCATTAGATGGCGGCGGTGACGGGGGTGCTGGTGGTCCGAAGGGGTAGAACTAGACGCAATGGATTCCATACTTTTGGAAAGTCGCAATATTTTTGGAAAGCTGGAAATATTTTGTTGTCGAATTTGGTATCGGTATGTTTTGTAGGAAAGGAAATTGTGGCTAGAGATTCTTTGTAGAGTTTTGAGGGAAACGTGAATGGTAGTTCTAAGGTTTAGGACAAGTTAGGATATGGATATATTTGACTTGGTTCTTTCCATTTCTGGTAATAGGTTAACCTCAAGGCACGTTATTTGGGTACCTGCACTCCCAAAAGAAGGAAAACACAATTTGTACTCTACCAACTTTTCTTGAAGATGGATTAAGGAAGTTTCGGGTGGGTTTATCCAAAAGCTTATGAATAGAAATCATGTGCAAACAGCTTTTATGAACAATATTTCTGAGTCCGGAATCAAAATGAAGTATTTTTTGACTCAAACGTACGATCGAAATGCATGGAAAAGAAGTTAGTGACCAAAATACATATAGCGGCCTTTTAAAAAGATTTCATTCCACAACATCTCCTCACTCTATTTCAATTTATGTGAACCTATTTACTTTTTAATTCGTGCCAAAAAGAATGACTTTTATTATGTGCCTCATAAAGTTCCTCTTTTTCATATTGGAAATAATTTACCTTTATGTAATAATTTATAGCATTACAAAATATATGTGCCTAATTTTACACCATAAATCCAAAAGTCTTATCATTTTTTTTAAACTCCGTACACCATCAAATAGGTTTAACAAAAATTAAAACATAGAAAGTATTATTTTCTTTGAACATTGACTTCTATATTAAATTTCTTTTACACTAGTAGATCACTTAAAAGATATTTAAAGATAGTTATTGATATCATAAAAATTTATAATAATTTTATAAGTAAAGGAAACAACCTTTTACAAATTAAATTGCATTGATTGTATAAACGGAGGACAGTCCTTGATAACTGATGAAAAGTGCATATTTTTTAGTATATTTACATATTATTTCTTATGTGAGTTACGGAAACTTACATAGTTTTTGAAGTGAAATATGCTCATTACGTGTTTCTTATGTGTAAGAACGGGTTTAGATCATAAATGATCAAAAGATGACAATTTGTTGCAAAAAGAAAAACATTAAAGAATTGGGAGCTCGTCCATCTATTCTCGCGCATGGCACGAAAAAACAGACGCGAAAAAGGATACAATTGAGTGCACAAAATAAGAAAGTGAAGCAAAGGCACGGATCGCTTTGCGAAATGGAAAATTACAAAAGTTGAGTCTGCATCTATGGGCGCGCGACGCGCGAGCATGGACGCGGATTCTAGCTCTCCTATCCGAGATTGGATTATACTGGACGTCTCTCCACCCTATCTAAGTGATATAACTACACTCTAAACTTGATTTTTACATAACTTTGGAGGGAGACACTACTTTAGGATTAGACAACATATTTGGAGGTAAGAATGTGCTAGGAGCAAGGAGGAAGATTCATGTAATGATCCGACCGGTAGTTTTACTTTTTAGAACTCCATTCTCCTAAATAAGACTCCTTTTATTTGCTTTAACTGTTTTATAACTTGCGGGGATGGTTAGTTCGTGATTTGGAAGGGTTCGGGTTGAAATCGAAATATTTGGTTCCTTAAGGTTAACAAAAAGGGCTAAGTTTGACTTTGGTCAACATTTTGAGAAAACAACCTCAGAATTGGGATTTAACAGTTTCATTAGGTTCGTATGATGATTTCGGACTTGGGCATATGTTCGGATCGGGTTTTGGATGATCCGGGAGCGTTTCAACACTTAATAGTGAAAATTGGCTCATTAAAGGTTTTAAAGTTCTCTAAATTTGGTTTGGAGTAGGTTTTGGTGTTATCGAGGTCTGATTGGGATCCGATATCGGAAATAGTACCATATGGTGATTTAAGACTTGCATGCAAAATTTGGTGTCATTCCGAGTAATCTAAGTATGATTTGGCGCGTTCGGAGCGATTTGGAAACTTGAAGTTCATATTTTGATTCAATTTGGTTTTAGGGTGCGATTCTTAGTTTCATTGTTGTTTTACGCGTTTCGAGAGTTCGAGAAAGTCTGTATATGTTTATGGACTTGTTGGTGCATTTGGACGGGGTCCCGAGTGGTTCTGGTGAATTTCGGACTGCCTGGAGCTATGTTGCAAAAACCAGATTTCCAGTTCTGGTTTCCTTCTTCACGAACGCAGAAGGACCCTCACGTTTGCGATGAAGGAATTGGGCTGGGGAAAACCTTGTGCTTCACGTACGCGGGAGGGGGTACACGTTCATAAAGAGTAAGGCGAGTTGGGTGGGGGTGACACCATTTGCTCTTCGCGCTCGCGAAGGTGCCCTCGCGTTCGCGTAGGGCAGGGATGGTAAGCCTTCGCGTTCGCGAGGCCCTGATCCCGTTCGCGTAGGCCAAAATTTTCTGGGCCTGGGCCGTTTGCCTTTGCAGAGGCTTGTTCCTTGTTCGTGAAGAAGGGGGCAGCTGGGCAGTGTTTTAAATCGGGACTTAAGCCATTTTTGGGTTCACACCATTGGGCGATTTTGGAGCTTCAAAGATGGGGATTTCAACCTAGCTATTGAAGGTAAGTAATTCCTACCCAGTGCGAGTTTAATACATAGATTTTGGGTAGATGTTAACGTGCAATTTGTGAAATTATGGGTTTAGATAAAAAAAACCTAGATTTTGATAAAAATGAGATTTAACCACGAAAATGATTATAGAATGGGGTAAAATTATATATTTGAGTTCGTTAGTCTATGGGTATCGTGTATCTTCAAAAGTTTCTGTAATCTAGGCACGTGGGTCAGGGGAGGGGGGGAGGGGGATGAAATTTAGGAATTTTCCATTTGGGGTTGCGTAATTGCTCTAATGGTTAAAGTATGAACTTATGAACATGTATTGATTCTTTTATATAATATTTTACTAGTTTCGAGCCGTTTGGCATCAAGTTGAGGATTTAAAGCATAGTTGTGGATTGGAAGTGAACTTGAGACGAGGTAAGTCTCTTTTCTGAACTTGTAAGAGGGAAACTCATCCCTTAGGTGTATTTTGTTGTAACTTACTTGCTTGGGGAGCTACGTACGCACTAGGTGACGAGAGTCCATGCGTAGCCATATTCCATATGATGTCCGGATAGACTTAGGTTTACATCATGCTTTGTTGACCTCGTTATATGATTATGCTTCTTAATTTTCTTGAATAGAGCTGAGATTGAGGATTTCAAGATTTAAAGTTTTAGTTTAGACTACTTATGTTTTTGGAAAGAATTGAAGAATTATATAATAACTTTGAGAAATCTATGTTCACTCGCGCCGCATGTATTTTCGCGAGCAAGGTAAATTCCACTACTCTCACGGGAGCGGACTGTTCGCCTCGGCAGGTTAATAGATGCATCTATGGTTTGTACCGTTTGACCCTCGGCAGTGCACACATTATATGTATATATATTTGGATCGGGCCATACGACCTCTGCATAATTCGTACGTAATAATACTCGGAGCCCAATTACACTTGATATTATTTATTGGCTTGAGAGGTTAAGTTGTTATATGAGGGAGATTGATTTAGGATTTGTTATCAGTAAAAGAATTGTTTATTTATTTCTTGTTATTTAGTTTTCAGTTTCATTTATATAGCCCATGCTATTTAGAGTTCCAGTATTTTTTTTAATTATTGTTAGCCCATAGTAAGCGTCAAAGTCGACCCCTCGTCACTACCTCTTTGAGGTTAGACCAGATACTTATTGGGTACATGTTGTTTATGTACTCACGCTACACTTCTGTACTAATCGTGCAGGATCTGAGGCAGGTGCATTTGGCTATCATCCTGGCGCGCACTCCTGATACTACGAAGCTTTGCGGTGAGCTGCCTCTCGAGCCCGTTCGGCAGCACCCGAAATCTTTTTTTTGCTTTTACGTTTTGTCTACCTCATTTCAAACAATAGTTAGTAATTGTTTTTGTATATTCTATTAGTAGCTAATACACTTGTGACACCAGGTTTTAAAAATTATGCTAGTAGGCACTTGATGATTTTTGGTTATTTACTTCATTTCATTTGCTCTTAAGATTGTTTATCTCTCATTTTATTAAATTTTCACTGCTTATTTATTCACTAATTAAAAATTAACTATTTCTAAATTGTTAAAAGAAACAACCATATGGTTAGTTCACTGTAGACTTGCCTAGCGGTAACATCAGGCACCATCATGGTCTGTAGGAGAAATTGGGTCGTGACAATTCAACCACAAGTTTTCCCTTTCTTATTCCTATTTTTTATTGTTGGTTATGAAGATTAGTATTGTATTATATATACTACTATGAGTAGTTAATTTATTATTTAGGATTTTGATGGAACCTTTTGTAGGATAAATTCTTGTTACGTTTTTATATAATTTAGCCTTTGGATTTCTCTACTTGTTTAACTAGGTTTATTGTTGTTGATTGAATGGACATCAATTGACTGTGCCTATTTATTATGTATTACTTAGGAAATTGTACATATTTAGGTGATTTTTGAACAACGGCACTCCTAACGTATGTGAGGAATCAATAAGGGGAGGGAGAGAGGTTTAAAGGTGGGTTTAGGAATAACAATGCCTTGACGTGGTCATAGTGAATGGTAGGATAGTTCCAGCTGGCGTAATTCGGAAGAATATGTCTAGTAAATTGTTGTAGTTTCTTGGGAGAGAATTACTACACCTGAAGTGCTCACGATCAGTAGAGAATACTTGGGCGTAATTATAGGATACGTAGCTAGAAGAATTTTAAAAAATTGGAAAAATCAAAACTCTAAACCTCCTTAATCTTGCCTCAACCCTTAGTATCTTTCATTATTAATTTACTATTTTAATTTGTTAGTTAATTAGTTAGACATAAGAATCCTAATATTATAATCTAGGAATTGTTCGACCTTGTCTTCTTAGTGATCGTGAATAGTTGTAGATAAGCCTTAGTTCTCTGTTAGATTCGACTCCGGGCTCTTAGACCAGATTATATTAGGACTAGAGTTGAGCGTGATCAAATTTTTGCACCGTTATCGAGGAACTATACCACAGTACAAAGAATAGAGCAAAAGACTCCAAGAAAGATAACTATATGATAGATACGAAAATTTTCCTACAAAAAGGGCTGGCTATTGCCAAGATACACTAATAGTTAATTTGCTTATAGTCGCAAAAGTTTTCCTACAAAGGGGATAGCTTTCACAACCCATAAGGAACGGCTTACCAAGCTACACAACTCAGAAAACTTTTGTACTATAACCAACCTTAGTTGTTATAACTCAGAAAACTTTCGTACTACAACAAGCTAACTTTCTTAGAGTATTTTTACTCTATTTTCATACATGGGCCGGTCTTTCTATCCATTCGAAAGCAAGAACAAGAGGGAAATTTAAAAGAAACTCATATGTAGTATATCACAAAGATTTACAAAGGTTACAAGATAGCTTACAAGATGATCTTACAACTACTACAAGGCCTCCTTTATATAGGACTAGGAGGTTATTACAAGACAAACTTATATTATAAAATAAACCTATCTACAAGTGGGTCCCTTTTTACATGTGAAGTACATTAGTCAAAGCAACTAAAAACTCTTGAAAACATGTGAAAGAGGTGAAATATACATGGTTTAGCATGTGAAAGTTTGTGGGAGCATGTGAAAATAGGGTGTTGTATGTGACGAAGCATGTGGAGGCATGTGGAAGCACGTGAAAGTGGGACCCGGATGGTTTGGAAAGATGTGGAATTTTGTCTTGGCATGGGTAGATTATTTTTTAGGGTTTTTTGGTAGGTAATGTAGGATTATGGTGAGATTCACAGGGGTGATTATCTTCCATTGATTTTGTTGGTTTGTCTTCAAGGCATCTTTTCAAAGAACTTGTGTACTAACGCCTGGAACTCGATAGTTCTTCTCTATGTTCCTTCTCTTTTGGATTGAGGTATGTGATCCGCAACCTTAATATGGAAATGTCCGGATGACTTCATATGGAGTTTGATATTCTTTTGCTGCTTCTCGGACTTTTTCCTAGTGAGGATGAGTGTTGGTATAATTCCAGCTTGCCCAATCTTTTGGCCATATCTCTTTCTGGATGCACCTGTTTTGCTGGAAGATAATTCTTTGCGCTTCACCATATTCTTCTTCCATGGATAAAATGGACACGGGAAATTTCCACCAGAATGACGCCTCTCCTTGAGCCTGGACTTTTTCGTTAATATTATTCACTGGCCTATGAAACATGAATACCTTGCTTTGTAGGAATCGTTGAAATATTTTATCTAATATCTCCTAGGCTTGAACCATAGTAATAATACATTAAGAGCTGGTTCAATATTGTCGAAATCTTTGAAGACGTTGAACTTGAATTCCATAAAAATGTAGTACTGATGGCATAGGTACCAGAAAAACCATAATAATTCTTGTGGAAATCCTTAGCTTGTGCTATGAATATATGGCAGAACGAATATTTTGGATTGACCCCATAAGGCTTGAGAATGGATCCTCCATGTTGTCAGAAAACTTGGAGCTCATAATAAGTTCTTCTTTCCACAATAATTGATAGATCAAAGGGATCCATGAGGTTAAATAACTCTGGTGGATGATCCGTTGGCTTTAATGAACTTGTTCCTGGTACATTTGAAAGCATGAAGATGTGGCTGATTAGCTTTTGCTTTGACTTCAGTTTTCCTGGGGAAAATCTCTGTGAGAATTCTTCCGGTTGAGATAGAAAATCTGCAAAAATATTATCCTTTCCTTTTAGGTGCTTGACTTGAAACTTGTATGGAGAGAACCATTGGGCCCATCTTAGAATTTGAGGATTGGGAATAATTTTTGCATTTATCTAAATCATCTTTGGGAAGGCCTTCATATCCATTTCTATTAGAAATCTGTGTGAATCAGGAAAAAAATTGAATTTCTTGATTCCATTCTTTACTGCAATAATTTTCTTGAAGGTGGAATGATAATTTTGCTCGGGATATTTGAACTTTCCGCTAGCATATACGCATATTTTTCTCTGGCCATCTTTTTCTTCAAATAGAATGGCACTCCAATATTCATTGCTGGCATCAGTTTGCAGTATCTTCTTACCGTCTGAAGGGATGTAGAGGGACTTGACATTTTAGAAATCTCCTTTATTTCCCTAACTTCTTCATCTTATTTCTTTCCCTATGATGGAGTATTTTTCTTGAGCATCTCTGTGAACGGAGAAATGTATGTAGAGATATTTGGGATGAAATCTCTCACATAATTTACTACACCCAAGAACTGTTGGATCTGCTTTGATGTGAGGCTGGTTTCTGGAAATTGGAGTAGTTCCTGACATATATGTAGTCCTGGACTGTATGCATATTGGACAAAATGCATTCCAAGAAAATCAATCTCTTGTTGGGCAAGAACCATCTTTTTTGCTGAAATCATGATCCCATAGTGTGTTATCAATGCCTCAAACTAACGAAGCAAGTTGACATGTTCTTCCAATGTATCGCTAAATAACAGAATGTCATCAATGTAAACTAAAGAGGTATGGAGGATGGGCTGGAATATTTTTATCATGGCTTTTTGAAACAAGGAGGATGCAGTTTTTAACCCAAGGGCATGACCTTCCATTGGAAGTGATGATCAGGGATGCAAAATCCCGTTTTGGGTCTTTCTTCAGGGTGGATTCCCAATTTCCAAAATCCAGATTTTAAATCAAACTTGGAAAACTATTTGGCCTTGGCTAAGTGGGAGAAAAGAGTGAGTTTATTTATAATAAGGAATTTATTATCTTGGAGGAAATGGTTGAGTGGCTGGTAGTTAATGACTAACCTGAGTTTTCCTCTTGTCTACTAAGCTCTTTTGTTGACATAAAATGCTTCACATGCCCATTGTGAATCCGATGGCTCTATCAGATCAAATTCCAAAAGTTCTTCACATTCTTTCGTTGCAAGCTGAAGATGATCTAGATTCATGCCTGAATGACTGGATTTTGTTGGATTGATGTTTTATTCTTCTTGAAAGGGATCTTGATAAAAAAAATCTTTGTTTTTACATAACGGGCTTTTCCCTTTCTTCATGAAATCCTTGTGGGATTCACCACATGAATGCTCAATGAGATTTTGCTCAATCTCTTTGATTTGTTCGTCGTTGGTGATTCAGAATAGCCTTGGAATCTCAGAATAAGGTTTGAATTGCTTCTTAAAAGCTATCCCGTTAGCCTTGATCTGGAGTTGATCTCTAAGTTGTCTGTAAATGTCGAATCCAAAAATAAGATCTTTTCCTGGTACATCAGACCCTATCAACTTGGTTCTGTACTTCAATCCTGGAAAAAACTTAATTGTGACCGGACGCTTTATGATGACGTTGGTAGTTAGGATTCCATTTGATGCAGTGTTAAAATACTTAAAGTGCGGCACCCATTGATCTTCAGGGAGAACAACATGATTTATGAGTGAGGAAGCACCTCTAGTGTCGATGAAAGCAATAACTCGAGTTGGTTTATCCCATTTGGATGAATAGACTTTGAGTTATACTTGAGGAACGACTACGAGAGCGTTGATCTCCTCTCGGGATTCGATCACTGGTTCTAAAATTTGGTAGTGATCATTGCCTTGATCTTCATAGAAATCAAGAGAGAATAAAGTTTCTTCACTAGGTTCATCATCCACAAAGAATATAAATTCAAGGTCCTCCTCTTTTCCGAGATATATGTCAGTGTAATCTTCAATCACTTCAAGGAGTTTGAAATATCTTCTTGATTGGGGGCTGTTTTTCGTGAAATGTCCAACCTTGTGGCAAATAAAGCATCTGTTTTTCTTGTGAAAATTTCTTGGCCTTCTATGTCTGAAATATTTTGTGCGTTTCTTGGACCTTGATTTTCCATCTGGAATTCTTGGCCATCTGAACCTCCTAAATCCTTTCTGTCGCCTAGATGGGTGGCAGGAACATCCTGATCCAGTTCAGATCGGATCTGCAACATGCTCTGTCAAGCGCTGTATTGTGTTGGATAATTTTTTTTAGGGATGAGCGCTTTGTACAAATGTCCTCCAATGCTACGAAAATAGCTTGCCTGATGTAGCCGACTTGTGGGATTGTTATTGATTGAAAATTTTCTTCAATGATGGTCATGGTTCGGCTTGCCAACAACTTTGGAAGGGAAGAGACAAAGGCTTGCTTCAGGTTGATGTCTCTGCAGATTTTAAAGTATATTTTTGCCATTTTTTGAAAATTCCTGTGAATGTCATTTCTGTCGAATGACACACACTTCATCTCAAAGAGTTGTCTTTGCATTTTGTCCTGTCTTTGGACAGTATCTCCGCAGAAAACTTCATGTAGGATTCTGATGTTGAAGGCAAAATCCCGGGATGTAGAAAGTATTTATTTCTTGAATCCCAAGTGAATTCCACCAATCTCTGAGGATTACTGAGAACTGTGAATTTAGTTCTGATAGGATGATATACTTTTCTCATTCCACCAAATTTTTGGTCACCATCCAAGTATAGAAGTATTGGATCCTTTGAGGCTATTTTGAAACCTTGACGTCATCTAAGGTGAAAGTGTGGAATCCAGTTCCAACTGGTTTTGACGCCATGGGTTCATGTCTTCTTTCTGAGATTGGTTCATCCGCCATGCCTTCTTGATCCTCCTCTACTTTATATATTTATGGGTCTCTTGGTTGGATCACAAATATTGGGGGATCGTCTTCTTCGGAAGAGTTTGCTGTGGAATCATTGGTTGATTGAGAGCTATCTTCCATTGTATCATCGTCTGATGAATTTAGAGATTCTGACCATGTGGTGTCTCCTTCTGACATGTTTCTTGGCTGGGAGATATAGAGGTCCAGAGTCTTCTTATCAGAAATCATCAGATTTTCGGGGTTGGACCCTTTTGAACTTTTTCCTTGGTCTCACCTTTTCTTGGTTTGTTTCCTGGCTGCAAGAGCATCTTTTCTTTCCAAACCATTTTTGTAATATCGAATTCAGGTTCTTCTTTTAAGGGTTGGGTAAAAGAGATAGGATTCTGTGGGGTAGTAGGAAAGGTAGAAAAGGTATTGTCCAATTTTGGTGGGGAATATGCTTGTGTTGACATGGGGTAGAAGGTAGATTTTGAAGGGAAAAGTGGGGTTTTTTTTGTGACATAAAGTGGTCATTTCTCAAAAGTTGGATTTGTTCCTTGATTGAAATCGTCTCCCTTTATTGTTGTTGGAAGAACTGGAAAAGTGAAGTCCCTGGCGGAAAAATCTCATATTGTAAATTTGCCAATCTTAGTTCCAAGGCTTTGATTAGTCATGCATGCTGAGACGATGTTTGCTCCACCTTTTTCTCAATTATTTCCACTTTGCTCATTAACTTGTTTTGTGTATGGGCCACATTTTTTATGGTATTGCCAATATCATTGAGCACTTTGTTTTGGCAGATGGAATTTTCTGATTGCCAGTTCATTGTTGCCTCGATGTCACTTGTTGGGGGTTTTTCTCCAGAAGGTAATATTATGTTTTTCTTGGGGATTTTTGGAGCANAGAGGTTTTTCTCCAGAAGGTAGTATTATATTTTCTTGGGGATTTTTGGAGCATGGATTATACCCTATTTTTCAAAAGGTTGGAGTGGAGGAAAATCTTGGGTATGGCTGGAACTTGAAGGGCTCAACATGAATATTTGTGGGTGTGTGGACTTTTGGGTTGGTGGAGTTTTAGGTTCAGGTGGCTTTTTAGGTTCTGGGTTACGAGCTAATGGTGGTTTGGATTTTGGGGTGGTTTCACTATCTTCCCAGCTTGGAGTGAATTTTCTGGTAATTTTGGCCATTCTTGGGGATTGTAACTGACAAAAAATTCATATTTGCCTCGAGGACTTAATGAGGCTATTGAAGGGTCTTTATTTTCATATTTGGCTCGAAATTACTTATCAATAATTTTCCCCTTTTTCTTGGATTTTGGTTTAGCCCTGTTGAGGCAAATCTTTCCCAATGATGCAAGTGGTGTTCATCATATTCTCCAGTTGGATCTTCAAAATAGTCTTGGCAGTCTCAATCGAGATCCCAAGGGCAGTGTCCAGTAAAGAGGCATTTGAACCACAAAACTCTTTTGCCGTATTTGTCGAAATGTTTACACCAGTCATATTCTTCCATGATAGTTTGTATATTTCAGAAGGGTTCCCTTTCAGGGTCTGTGTTTTTGGGTTGGAGCATTTGGCAAGAAAAGATGGTTTTATTGGGTTTTTTGAGATGGGAATGGTCAAAGCTTATGGAAAAGGTTTTGTAATTTCTTTTGGTAAAGTTGGCTCACCAGATTGTAGAGGTTCTTCTGGTTCCCTTAACCTTTCATAATTTGTGACCCAAGAATCAAGAAAAATTTTGACAAGCTCATCTCCGGAAATTTGTCTGGGTATTTGGGTGCACATGGTGTTTCCTTTGGTAGCATCAGTATTCAAGAGTAATGCATTTTCTCCTCCAGTAAGGCAGGGATCCATGGCATGATTTTGGACCTGCACGCCATTTGGTGATGAAGAGTGGCTTGGATAGAATCTTTGGCTTGTGAGGCACCTTGAATTTGGACTTGGATTTTTAGTGCTTCAGTTAAGTATGGATCAAAAAGGGACATGTTGAAATTTGGAAAAATAGTTATGAAGACAGTCCCTGCATTTAAGGTAACTTCCGCAGTACCCAAATTTGCATGTTGGTACTCCAAGTATCTTGTATCTAGAAGAGAAAGTCGGGCAACAACAGGTTGACCTTTTCTTCCATGATAA
The DNA here is from genome assembly GCA_005239505.1 of Nicotiana paniculata. NCBI lineage: Eukaryota > Viridiplantae > Streptophyta > Magnoliopsida > Solanales > Solanaceae > Nicotiana > Nicotiana paniculata. The sequence continues at coordinate 39,322 of ML315000.1, forward strand.
GTGAGAGCAATTCGGATAGCACCAAAATGGATATGGGTGAAACCGTGATCTCTCCATTGTCTGGGAAAATCATCTGGAATTTGGAGGGTAATAAACTGTTCCTCTCGAGTAGCAAGAANTTTCGTTAAGTATGGGCCATAAAGGGACATGTTGAAATTTGGAAATATAGTTATGTAGATAGTCCCTGCATTCAAGGTAACTTCTGCAGTACCCAAATTTGCATGTTGGTACTCCAAGTATCTTGTATCTAGAAGAGAAAGTCGAGCAACAACAGGTTGACCTTTTCTTCCATGATAAGTCGGAGCAATTTGGATAGCACCAAAATGGATATGGGTAAAACCATGATCTCTCCATTGTCTGGAAAAATCATCTGGAATTTGGAGGGTAATAAATTGTTCCTCCTAAGTGACAAAAATAAGATGCTAGTCAAGTTTTGAGGCAGCAACATATACTTTGACTCCTTTTGGTTTGTGTTGGACTAAGGAACGGATTTGGGTCCATGGTGAAAATGATTTTTTGGAAAAAGATGAGTAAGGTTTTATGAGGGGTAGTTCAGTGGAAGATACTTTTTGTTCATCGGTGTAGGATATCGACTTCATAGAGGTAATCATATTTTTTGGACAAGGTTTTATATAGTGTGGTAGACATATTTATTTTTGCAAGGGAAGAGGATGATGGAAACGAACGAGAAATATTTAGTAAGATGTTCCTCCCTCTGAAAGGATGGGCTGGCTCTGATACCACGGTACAAAGAACAGAGCAAGAGACTCCAAGAAAACAAACTATATCATAGATACGAAAATTTTCCTACAAAAGGGCTGGCTATAAGAAGTTATTATGATCTCCAAGTTTTCCGACAACATGGAGGATCCATTCTCAAGACTTATGGGGTCAATCTAGAATATTCGTTCTACCATATATTCATAGCACAAGCCAACGATTTTCCACCAAAACTATTATGGTTTTGGGGTGGTTTCACTATCTTCACAACTTGGAGTGAATTTTTCTAGTAATTTTGGCAATTCTTGGGGTTTGTAACTGAAAAGAGAATCATATTTACCTGGACGGCTTAATGAGCCTATTTAAGGGTCTTTATTTTCATATTTGGCTCGAAATTGCTTTTCAGTAGTTTTCCCCTTTTTTTTGGATTTTGGTTCAGCCTTGTTGAGGCCAAATCTTTCCCAATGACGCAGGTGGTGTTCATCATATTCTCCACTTGGATCTTCAAAACAGTCATGGCAGTCGCAACCAAGATCCCAGGTCAGTGTCCCGTAAAGGGGCATTTGAACAACCAAACTCTTCTACCGTCTTTGTCGAAATGTTTACACCAGTCATGTTCTTCCATGATAGTTTGTATATTCCAGAAGGGTTCCCCTTTCAGGGTCAGGGTCAGGGTCTGTTTCATTAGGTTGGATAATTTGGCAAGAAAAGATGGTTTTATTGGGTTTTTTTAGATGGGAATGGTCAAAGCTTATGGAAACGGTTTTGTCATTTCCTTAGGTAAAAGTTGGCTCACCAGATTGTAGAGGTTTTTCTGGTTCCCTTAACCTTTCATAATTTGTGATCCATGAATCAAGTAGAATTTTGACAAGCTCATCTCTGGAAATTTGTCTGGGTATTTGGGTGAACATGGTGTTTCCTTTGGTTGCATCAATATTCAAGAATAATGCATTTTCTCCTCGGGGAAAGATGAGATCCATGGCATGATTTTGGACCCGCCACTTCATTAGGTGATGAAGTGTAGCTTGGATAGAATCTTTGGCTTGTGGGGAACCTTGAATTTGGACTTGGATTTTTAGTGCTTCGGTGAAGTATGGGTCATAAAAGGACATGTTGAAATTTGGAAAGATAGTTATGAAGTAGTCCATGTATTCAAGGTAACTTCTGCAGTACCCAAATTTGCATGTTGGGACTCCAAGTATCTTGTATCTAGAAGAGAAAGTGGAGCAACAACAAGTGGACCTTTTCTTCCATGATAAGTCATAGCAATTTGGATAGCACCAAAATGGATATGGGTAAAATCATGATCTCTCAACTGTCTAGAAAATCATCTGAAATTTGGAGGATAATAAATTGTTCGTATCGAGTGGCAAAAATAGGATGTTAGGCAAGTTTTGAGGCAACAACATATTCTTTGACTCCTTTTGGTTTGTGTTGGACTAAGGAACGGATTTGGGTCCATGATGCAAATGATTTTTTGGCAAAAGGGGAGTAAGGGTTTATGAGGGGTAATTCAGTGGAAGATACTTTTTGTTCATCGGGTAGGATATCGACTTCATAGAGGTAATCATATTTTTTAGACAAGGTTTTATATAGAGTGGGAGACATAATCATTTTTGCAAGGGAATAGGATGATGGAAATGACTCAGACATATTTAGTAAATTGTTCCTCCCTCCGAAAGGATGTGCTGGATCTGATACCACGGTACAAAGAACAGAGCAAGAGAGTCCAAGATAGCAAACAATATCATAAATACAAAAAATTTCCTACAAAAAAGGCTGGCTATAAGAACTTAGTATGAGCTCCAAGTTTTCCGACAACATGGAGGATCCATTCACATGACTTATGGGGTCAATCCAAAATATACGTTCTGCCATATATTCATAGCACAAGCCAAGGATTTTCCACAAGAACTATTATGGTTTTGGGGTGGTTTCACTATATCCAAAGCTTTGAGTGAATTTTTCTGGTAATATTGGCCATTCTTGGGTTTGTAACTGACAAGAAATTCATATTTACCTGGACGACTTAATGAGCCTATTTAAGGGTCTTTGTTTTCATATTTGGCTCGAAATTGCATTTTAGTAGTTTTTCCCTTTTTCTTGGATTTTGGTTCAGTCTTGTTGAGGCCAAATCTTTCCCAATGAAGCAGGTGGTGTTCATCATATTCTCCACTTGGATCTTAAAGACAGTCTTGGCAGTCGCAGCCGAGATCCCAAGGGCGGTGTCCCGTAAAGGGGCAGTTGAACCACCAAACTCTTCTGCAGTCTTTGTCGAAATGTTTACACCAATCATGTACTTCCATGATAGTTTGTATAGTCCAGAAGGATTCCCTTTTAGGGTCAGGGTCAGGGTCTGTGTCTTTGGGTTGGATCATTTGGCAAGAAAATATGGTTTTATTAGGTTTTTTGAGATGGGAATGGTCAAAGCTTATGGAAAAGGTTTTTTCATTTCTTTTGGTAAAAGTTGGCTCACCAGACTATAGAGGTTCTTCTTGTTCCCTTAACCTTTCATAATTTGTGATCCGGGAATCAAGAAGAATTTTGACAAGCTCATCTCTAGAAATTTGTCTGGGTATTTGGGTGCACATGGTGTTTCCTTTGGTAGCATCAGTATTCAAGAGTAATGCATTTTCTCCTCCGGGAAGGCAGAGATCTATGGCATGATGTTGGACCCGGCACGCGATTTAGTGATGAAGTGTGGCTTGGATAGAATCTTTGGCTTGTGGGGAACCTTGAATTTGGACTTGGATTTTAGTGCTTCGGTTAAGTATGGGTCATAAAGGGACATGTTGAAATTTAAAAAGATAATTATGTAAATAGTCCCTGCATTCAGGGTAACTTCTACAGTACTCAAATTTGCATGTTGGTACTCCAAGTATCTTGTATCTAGAAGAGAAAGTCGAGCAATAATAGGTTGACCTTTTCTTCCATGATAAGTCAGAGCAATTCGGATACCACCAAAATGGATATGAGTAAAACCATGATCTCTCCATTGTCTGGGAAAATCATCTGGAATTTGGAAGGTAATAAATTGTTCCTCTCGAGTGGCAAGAATAGGATGCTGGTAAGGTTTTGAGGCAGCAGCATATTCTTTGACTCGTTTTGGTTTGTGTTGGACTAAGGAATGGATTTGGGTCCATGGTGCAAATCATTTTTTGGCAAAAGCTCAGTAAGGGTTTATGAGGAGTGGTTCACTGGAAGATACTTTTTGTTCATCCGATAGGATATCGACTTAATATAGGTAATCATATTTGTTGGACAAGGTTTTATATAGAGTGGGAGACATATTCATTTTTTCAAGTGAAGAGGATGATGGAAACGACTCAGACATATTTAGTAAACTGTTTCTCCCTCCGAAAGGATGGGCTGGCTTTGATTCCACGGTACAAAGAACAGAGCAAGAGACTCCAAGAAAACAAACTATATCATAGATACGAAAATTTTCCTAATAAAAGGGCTGGCTATAAGAAGTTATTATGAGCTCCAAGTTTTCCGAAAACATGGAGTATCCGTTCTCAATCCTTATGGGGTCAATCCAGAATATTCGTTCTGCCATATATTCATAGCACAAGCCAAGGATTTTCCACAAGAACTATTATGGTTTTGGGGCGGTTTCACTATCTTTACAGCTTGGAGTGAATTTTTCTGGTAATTTTGGTAGTTCTTGGGGTTTGTAACTGACAAGAAAATCATTTTTACCTGGACGACTTAATGATCCTATTTAAGGGTCTTTATTTTAATATTTTGTTCGAAATTGCTTTTTAGTAGTTTTCCCTTTTCTCTTGGATTTTGGTTCAGCCATGTTAAGGCTAAATCTTTCCAAATGACGCAGGTGGTGTTCATCATATTATCCACTTGGATCTTCAAAATAGTATTGGCAGTCACAGCCGAAATCCCAAGGGTAGTGTCCCGTAAAGAGGCATTTGAACCACTAAACTCTTTTACCATGTTTCTCGAAATGTTTACACCAGTCATGTTCTTCCGTGATAGTTTGTACATTCCAGAAGGGTTCCCTTTCAGGGTCGGGGTCTGTGTCTTTGGGTTGGATCATTTGGCAAGAAAAGATGGGTTTATTGGGTTTTTTGAGATGGGAATAGTCAAAGCTTATGAAAACAATTTTGTCATTTCTTTTGGTAAAAGTTGGCTCACCAAATTGTAGAGGCTCTTCTGGTTCCCTTAACATTTCATAATTTGGGATCCAAGAATCAGGAAGAATTTTGACAAGCTCATCTCTGGAAATTTGTCTGGGTATTTGGGTGCACATGGTGTTTCCTTTGGTAGAATCAATATTTAAGAGTAATGCATTTTCTCCTCCGGGAAGGCAGAGATTCATGGTACGATTTTGGACCCGCCACGCCATTTACTGATGAAGAGTGGCTTAGATAATCTTTGGCTTGTGGGGCACCTTGAATTTGCACTTGGACTTTTGGTGCTTCGGTTAAGTATGGGTCATAAAGGGACATGTTTGAATTTGGAAAGATAGTTATGAAGATAGACTCTCCATTCAAGGGAACTTTTGTAGTACCCAAATTTGCATGTTGGTACTCTAAGTATCTTGTATCTATAAGAGAAAGTCGAGCAACAACAGGTTGACCTTTTCTTCCATGATAAGTCTGAGCAATTCGGATAGCACCAAAATGGATATGGGTAAATCCATGATCTCTCCATTGTCTGGGAAAATCATCTGGAATTTGGAGGGTAATAAATTGTTCATCTCGAGTGGCAAGAATAGTATGCTTGTCAAGTTTTGAGGCCGCAACATATTCAATGGCTCCTTTTGGTTTGTGTTGGACTAAGGAACAGATTTGGGTCCATGGTGCAAATGATTTTTTCTCAAAATCTGAGTAAGGATTTATGAGGGGTAGTTCAGTGGAAGATACTTTTTGTTCATCGGGTAGGATATCGACTTCATATAGGTAATCATATTTTTTGGACAAGGTTTTATATAGAGTGGGAGACATATTCGTTTTTGCAAGGGAAGAGGATGATAGAAACGACTCAGACATATTTAGTAAACTATTGTTCCCTCCAAAAGGATGGGCTGGCTCTGATACCACGGTACAAAGAACAGAGCAAGAGACTCCAAGAAAGCAAACTATATCATAGATACGAAAATTTTCCTACAAAAAAGGCTTGCTATAAGAACTTATTATGAGCTCCAAGTTTTCAGACAACATGGAGCATCCATTCTCAAGCCTTATGGAGCCAATCCAGAATATCCGTTCTGCCATATATTCATAGCACAAGCCAAGAAATTTCTACAAGAACTATTATGGTTTAGGGTGGTTTCACTATCTTCACAGCTTGGAGTGAATTTTTCTTGTTATTTTGGCCATTCTTGGGGTTTGTAACTGACAAGAAATTCATATTTACCTGGACGGCTTAATGAGCCTATTTAAGGGTCTTTATTTTCATATTTGGCTCGAAATTGCTTTTTAGTAGTTTTCCCCTTTTTCTTGGATTTTGGTTCTACCTTGTTGAGGCCAAATCTTTCCCAATGACGCAGGTGGTGTTTATCATATTCTCCACTTGGATCTTCAAAATAGCTTGGCAATCGCAGCCGAGATCCCAAGGTCAGTGTCCCGTAAAGGGGCATTTGAACCACCAAAATCTTCTGCCGTCTTTGTCGAAATGTTTACACCAGTCATGTTCTTCCATGATAGATTGTATATTCCAGAAGGGCTCCCTTTTAGGGTCAGGGTCAGGTTCAGGGTCTGTGTCTTTGGGTTGGATCATTTGGCAAGAAAAGATAGTTTTATTAGATTATTTGAGATGAGAATGGTCAAAGCTTGTGGAAACAGTTTTGTCATTTCTTTTGGTAAAGGTTGGCTCACTAGATTGTAGAAGTTCTTCTGGTTCCCTTAACCTTTCTTAATTTGTGATCTGGGAATCAGGAAGAATTTTGACAAGCTCATCTCTGGAAATTTGTCTAGGTATTTTGGTGCACATGATGTTTCCTTTGGTAGCATCAATATTCAAGAGTAATTCATTTTATCTTCTCGGAAGGCAGAGATCCATGGCATTATTTTGGACCCGCCACACCATTTGGTGATGAAGAGTGGCTTGGATAGAATCTTTGGCTTGTGGGGCACCTTGAATTCAGACTAGGATTTTTAGTGCTTCGGTTATGTATGGGTCATAAAGGGACATGTTGAAATTTGGAAAGATAGTTATGAAGATAGTCCCTGCATTCAAGTTAACTTCTGCAGTACCTAAATTTGCATGTTGGTACTCCAAGTATCTTGTATCTAGAAGAGAAAGTCGAGCAACAATAGGTTGACCTTTTCTTCCATGATAAGTCAAAGCAATTTGGATAGCACCAAAATGGATATGGGTAAAACCATGATCGCTCCATTGTCTGGGAAAATCATCTGGAATTTGGAGGGTAATAAATTGTTCCTCTCGAGTGGCAATAATAGGATGCTGGTAAGGTTTTGAGGCAGCAACATATTCTTTGACTCGTTTTGGTTTGTGTTGGACTAAGGAACAAATTTGGGTCCATGGTGCAAATGATTTTTTCTCAAAATCTCAGTAAGGGTTTATGAGGACTGGTTCACTGGAAGATACTTTTTGTTCATCCGATAGGATATCGACTTAATATAGGTAATCATATTTGTTGGACAAGGTTTTATATAGAGTGGGAGACATATTCATTTTTTCAAGTGAAGAGGATGATGGAAACGACTCAGACATATTTAGTAAACTGTTTCTCCCTCCGAAAGGATGGGTTGGCTCTAATACCACTGTACAAATAACAGAGCAAGAGACTCCAAGAAAGCAAACTATATCATAGATACAAAAAATTTCCTACAAAAAGGGCTAGGTATAAGAACTTATTATGAGCTCCAAGTTTTCCGACAACATGGAGGATCCATTCTCAAGACTTATGAGGTCAATCCAGAATATCCGTTCTAACATATATTCATAGCACAAGCCAAGGAATTTCTGCAAGAACTATTATGGTTTTGGGGTGGTTTCACTATCTTAACAACTTGGAATGAATTTTTCTGGTAGTTTTGGCAGTTATTGGGGTTTGTTACTTACAAGAAATTCATATTTACCTGGACGGCTTAATGAGCCTATTGAAGGGTCTTTATTTTCATATTTGCCTCGAAATTGATTTTCAGTAGTTTTTCCTTTTTTCTTGGATTTTGGTTTACCCTTGTTGAGGCCAAATCTTTCCTAATGATGTAGGTGGTGTTCATCATATTCTCCATTTGGATATTCAAAACAGTCTTGGCAGTCGTAGCCGAGATCCCAAGGGCAGTGTCCCGTAAAGGGGCATTTGAACCACCAAACTCTTTTGCCGTCTTTGTCGAAATGTTTACACCAGTCATGTTCTTCCATGATAGATTGTATATTCCAGAAGCGTTCCCTTTCAGGGTCAAGGTCAGGGTCTGTGTCTTTGGGTTGGATCATTTGGCAAGAAAGGATGGTTTTATTGGGTTTTTTGAGATGAGAATGGTCAAACCTTATGAAAACGGTTTTGTCATTTGTTTTGCTAAAAGTTGGCTCACCAGATTGTAGAGGTTCTTCTGGTTCCTTAACTTTTCATATTTTTTTATCTGTAAATCAGGAAGAATTTTGACAAGATCATCTCTGGAAATTTGTCTAGGTATTTGAGTGCACATAATGTTTCCTTTGGTAGCATCAATATGCAAGAGTAATGCATTTTCTCCTCCGGGAAGGCAGAGATCTATGGCATGATTTTGAACCCGCCATGCCATTTGCTGATGAAGAGTGGCTTGGATAGAATCTTTGGCTTGTGGGGCAACTTGAATTTGGACTTGGATTTTTAGTGCTTCGGTTAAACCTGGGTCATAAAGGGACATGTTGAAATTTGGAAAGATACTTATAAAGACAGTCCTTGCATTCAAGGGAACTTCTGTAGTACCCAAATTTGCATGTTGGTACTCCAAGTATCTTGTATCTAGAAGAGAAAGTCGAGCAACAACAGGTTGACCTTTTCTTCCATGATAAGTCTGAGCAATTCGGATAACACCAAAATGGATATGGGTAAATCCATGATCTCTCCATTGTGTGGGAAAATCATCTGGAATTTGGAGGGTAATAAATTGTTCATCTCGAGTGGCAAGAATAGGATGCTGGTCAAGTTTTGAGGCAGCAACATATTCTATGACTCCTTTTGGTTTGTGTTGGACTAAGGAACGGATTTGGGTCCATGGTGCAAATGATTTTTTGTCAAAAGCTGAGTAAGGATTTATGAGGGGTAGTTCAGTGGAAGATACTTTTTGTTCATCGGGTAGGACATCGACTTCATAGAGGTAATCATATTATTTGGACAAGGTTTTATATTGAGAGGGAGACTTATTCATTTTTGCAAGGGAAGAGGATGATGGAAATGACTCAGACATATTTAGTAAACTGTTCCTGCCTCCGAAAGGATGGGCTGACTTTGATACCACGGTACAAAGAACAGAGCAAGAGACTCTAAGAAAGCAATCAATATCATAGATAAGAAAATTTTCCTACAAAAATGGCTGGCTATTGCCACGCTGCACTAACAATTAATTTGCTTATAGTCGCAAAAGTTTTCCTACAAAGGGGCTGGATTCTCAACCCATAAAGGACGGCTTTCCAAGCTACACAACTTAGAAAACTTTTGTACTATAACCAACCTTAGCTGTTATAACTCAGAAAACTTTTGCACTACAACAAGCTAACTTTCTTAGAGTATTCTTACTCTATTTTCATACATGGACCGGCCTTTCCATCCATTCAAACGAAAGAACAAGAGAGAAATTTAGAAGGAACTCATATGTAGTATATCACCAAGATTTACAAAGGTTACAAGATAGCTTACAAGATGATCTTACAACTACTACAAGGCCTGATTTATATAGGACTAGGAGGTTATTACAAGACAAACTTATATTATAAAATAAACCTATCTTACATGGCAAACCTATCTACAAGTGGGTCCCTTTTTACATGTGAAGGACCTTAGGCAAAGAAACTAAAAACTCTTGAAAACATGTGAAATGGGTGAAATATACATGGTTTAGCAAGTGAAAGTTTGTCGGAGCATGTGAAAATAGGGTGATATATGTGACGAAGCATGTGGAGGCATGTGGAAGCATGTGAAAGTGGGACCCGGATGGTTTGGAAGGATGTGGAATTTTGTCTTGAAATGGGTAGATGATTTTTTAGCATTTTTGGTTGGTAATGTAGGATTATGGTGAGATTAACAAGGATGCTTATCTTCCATTGATTTTCTCGATTTTTCTTCTAGGCATCTTTTGAAAGATCTTGTGTAGTAACGCCTGGAACTCGACGATTCTTCTTCTCTATGTTCCTTCTCTTTTGGATTGAGTTATGTGATCCGCAACCTTAATCTGGAGATGTTCAGAGGACTTCATATGGAGTTTGTGTTCTTTGGCTGCTTCTCGGGCTTTTTCCCAGTGAGGATGAGTGCTGGTATAATTCCAGCTTGCCCAATCTTTTCGCCATATCTCTTTCGGGATGCACCTGTTTTGCTGGAAGATAATTCTTTGCGCTTCACTATATTCTTCTTCCATGGATAAAATGGACATGGGAAATTTCCATCAAAATGACGCCTCTTCTTGTGCCTGGACTTTTCGTTAATACTTCACTGTCCTATGAAACATGAATACCTTTGCTTTGTAGGAATCGTTCTCCTAGGCTTGAACCATAGTAAAAATACATTAAGAGCTGGTTCAATGTTGTCGAAATATTTGAATACGTTGCACTTGAATTCCATGAAAATGTAGTACTGATGGCATAGGTACCAGATAAACCATAATAGTTCTTGTGGAAAATCCTTAGCTTGTGCTATGAATATATGGCAGAATGAATATTCTGGATTGACTCCATAAGTCTTGAGAATGGATCCTCCATGTTGTCGGAAAACTTGTAGCTCATAATAAGTTCTTCTTTCCATAATAATTGACAGATCAAGGGGATCCATGAGGTTGAATAACTCCGGTGGATGATCCGTTGGCTTCAATGAACTTGTTCCTGGTACCTTTGAAAGCATGAAGATGTGGTTGATTAGCTTTTTCTTTGACTTTAGTTTTGCTGGGGAAAATCTCTTTAGGAATTCTTACGGTCGAGACAGAAAATCTGCAAGAATATTATCCTTTCCTTTCAGGTGCTTGACTTGAAACTTGTATGGAGAGAACCATTGGGCCCATCTTAGAATTTGAGGATTGGGAATAATTTTTGCATTTATCTGGATCATCTTTGGGATGTCGTTCATATCTATTTCTATCAGAAATTCTATGTGAATCAGGAAAAAATTGAATTTCTTGATTCCATTCTTTACTGCAAAAATTTCCTTGAAGGTGGAATGATAATGTTGCTTGGCATCTTTGAACTTTTCGCTGGAATATCCGCATATTTTTCTCTGTCCATCTTTTTCCAAATAGAACGACACTCCAATATTCATTGCTGGCATCAGTTTGCAGTATCTTCTTACCATCTGAAGGGATGTAGAGGGGCTTGACATTTTTAGAGATATCCTTTATTTACCTAACTGCTTCATCTTTTTTTTCCCCATGATGGAGCATTTTTATTGAGAATCTCTATGAGCGGAGAAATGTATGTAGAGATATTTGGGATAAAATCTCTCACGTAATTTACTATACACAATAATGGTTGGATCTACTTTATTGTGAGGCTGGTATCTGGAAATTTGAGTAGTTCTTGACATATATGTGGTCATGTACTGTATGCAGCTTGGACAAAAAGCATTCCAAGAAAATCAATCTCTTGTTGGGAAATAACCATCTTTTTTGCTGAAAGCATGATCCCATAATGTGTTATTAATGCCTCAAACTGACGAAGCAAGTTGACATGTTCTTCCAATGTATCACTAAATAACAGGATGTCATCAATGTAAACTAAAGAAGTATAGATGATGGGCTGGAATATTTTTATCATGGCTTTTTGAAACAAGAAGGGTGCAGTTTTTAACCCGAAGGGCATGACTTAACATTGGAAGTGATGATCGGGGATGCAAAATCCCGTTTTGGGTCTTTCTTCAGGGTGGATTCCCAATTGCCAAAATCCATATTTTAAATCAAACTTGGAAAAATATTTTGCCTTGGCTAAGTGAGAGAAAAGAGTGAGTTTATTTGGGATATGGAATTTATCATCTTGGAGTAAATTGTTGAGTGGCTGGTAGTTAATGGCTAACCTGAGTTTTTCTTATGTCTGCTCAGCTCTTTTGTTGACATAAAATGCTTCGCATGCCCATTGTGAATCCGATGGCTCTATCAAATCAAATTCCAAAAGTTCTTCACATTCTTTCTTTGCAAGCTGAAGATGATTTGGATTCATGCCTGAATGGCTGGCTTTTGTTGGATTGATGTTTTCATTCTTCTTGAAAGGAAGATTGATAAAAAAAACTCTTCGTTTTTCCATAACGGGCTTTTCCCTTTCTTCATGAAATCCTTGTGGGATTCAGCACATGAATGCTCAATGATATTTTGCTCAATCTCTTTGATTTGTTCGTCGTTGGTGATTTGGAATAGCCTTGGAATCTTAGAATAAGGTTTGAACTGATTCTTAAAAGCTACTGAGACATGACATATTGGAATTTTCAGAGTTTTGATTTTGGTAATTCAACTTTTAATCCTCCTTATACATTGTGGAGGAAATCACCCATAGAAAAATTATCAAAATAGTCCGAGAGCGAGTTATGTGCACCAACTCAATATTATGTGTGCAATGTATGTGATATGTGTGATAATCAAGATGGTCGCCTTTATGGTTGTGCTTATATTTCTTACCCCTACCCCTTATTATGATGGTTCTACTTTTATTTGTGAAGTTAATAGGAATAAAGAACTTGGGGATGCTGACCTAAAGGAGATCAATGATATGTTAATGTACATTGTGGAACAAAATAATGAAACACAATTACGGATACAAAGGTGACAGACAACTTTCACAACTTAAAGGCTCAAATGAGTCAAGTAGTGGAAGTTTCGAATGCTCAACAAGTCAATATGGTTGATAGTAGCCAAAAACAATGTGAATTAGAGTCAACAGTTGATACTCTGATGGAGGAGGTCAGAGTAGAACACCAACAACCTAGCCAACTATAATTTGAGGATACCGATGTTGAAGACTTGATATTAGAGTCAACCAAGGACATTGATGATACAAATTTTGTTGACTCTAGTGTCATTGATGTTGAGGATGTTGAAACTCTTGAAGTTCATGTGTTTTAGCATTGGTCCTCACTCCAAGCATTTGTCACCTCGTGTTTGAATGATGATATGGAAATAAAGTCACCCGAGCCAATTTAGGAGTCAAGGGATGAGGAACAAAGTGTCTACATTCTAAAATTTTATGTGCTAGAAAGTCAGGATTACACACCTCATGTAAATGCAAAGAAGTTTAGAATACTATATTTTTTTCTTGTGCTAGTTAGATTTTTCCACCACCTCTGGAGCATAACACAAAGCTTGAAGCCAAATTAGGAATCCAATTAATAAGCTCAAGGTAGAGGCAAAAAATGATTCACGTCGTGCCGCGACATTAAATCAAGCGCTTGTTGGAAAGCAACCCAACTTTACTGCTTTTTTTATTTTAAATTCTTTTTAAAATTTTTTATATTATTTTTGTAGTGTCGTTTTCGATTTTCTAGGAGCATGGGAAGAAAATGTATTGGAATGAATCAAAATCAAGTGAGATGGTTAGAACTAAGTGTGGGGCTCCTGCACAAAGAACCAAGTCTGGGACAGGTCTGAGTATATCATGAGCTGCTATTGCTGCGGCCTTTGGCCTACCAGGAGTTTCTTTAACCCTTTTATATTTATGAGTGTGCATTGGGAACAATGCACAATTTTAAGTATGGGGTGAAGAGATTGTTTGAGTGATTTCATATGCTATTTTAGTTGTGTTATTTTATGTTTGTTGAAAAAATAAAAAAAATAAAAAATAATTAGGTAGAAATAAGCCCCCTTGGTTTTTCTTATGGCCACGGTTCTTTTCAAGCGACGATTCTTTGAACCAGGTAGTTTTTTTTTGTAAGTAGAATTTTTAAAAAGTTTTGGACTTTTCCCGATGGTGGACTTACTCGATAGTTTTCTCGAGGGTTTTAAGTCTAAAGACAAATACAAAAAGATTTTTCTTCTTCTTCTTCTTCTTCTTCTTCTTCTTCTTCTTCTTCTTCTTCTATTTAAACTGATAATGGAATGGGAAAAACTTGAGTATCCATGCTTTTTGACATGTTTTATGTCGGGGCTTAGACTTGGAGCATTTGCGCTGAGTATTTTCTTCTTGATTCTAGTGACTATATGCCTTGATAATATATGTGACGTATTTTGATACCTGGGACCATCTTTTAACTTCTATTATGCACATCCTATGTGATTGAATTATATTATGACTGTGCTTAGTTGCCTTAACTTGATAGTTGAGTCTGAGTCGTCCTGAGTAAATCATGTGCATTCTATGAGGTAAGAGATTTGATTGTACTATGTGTCATCTCTTGCCAGTCCAGAACTTGCGCCATGTATGAGTTGAAGCAAAATAAGTAAGCTTTATAAGTTTAGGAAATGGTATAGGCGTTTCTTTGATTGACCTCTGAGCTAATTGCCTACTAGTAATAAAATTATCCTATGTTAGCCCATTTGAGCTTGTAAATCTCTTATTAGGTATCCACATTACAAGACAAATCCCCTTTGTTCTTAATGAAATTTTGTTAAAATTTTACCTCCAAAATAACTTAAGTCGCTAGAAGAGAAGGGAAAGAGTTTGGGTAGCTTTTTAGTGGAACTATAGAAAAGCCAAAAGGTGAACGTTTCTATTGAGAGAGCCACTAGACAAAAATACCAATTTATGGAGTGTTGAAAAGATTTTGAAAAAAAAATACAAAAAAAAAAAAACCTCCAATTCACTTTGATATGCGCTAGTGATTATGTAGATGTGCTGAAAGTCAATGTGCTATGTTAATATGGTTTCGTAGCGATATGTTGGGTGATCATGAAGAGGATATGCTTAAAAGTTAAACTATTGTATTACAATGCTTAGGAGAGTTAGTCATTATTTTCAAATATATCCTACTTGTCCTTTAACCTACATCACAACCTATAAAGTCCTACTTGGTCGTAGATTCTACAAGCTTAAATTAGTCGACTCTTACACTACGGGCAAGCCTATTGTGCGAGATTTGGGAGAACATAAGGCTTCTTCTTTTATTTTTCTCGAGAGTGACTGAATTATTTCAATGTGTGAGTCCTTAAATTATAGTTGAATGACTATTTGAGTGTACAGACTTGTTACTCTCTATGCTTTGTTAGTAAGGGAAGATGCTTTACGACGAATGAGTAAGGAATTTGTAACTTTAGTTGGTAATAAGAGAGTCATAAAGAGGAATATATTTGAGTCATATTTTGAGGCTAGGATGTTCGAAAGAGTCACACAAATATTTTAAATAGTCTTGGCAAGGGTCTTAAAAAAATGAGGAAAGATGTCAGCAATCCTTATCTAGGTTCTAAGTATTGATATAAATCATTGTTATTAGTATGATACTTGAATATATCTTGAAATTGTGTTCCTTGCCGATGTGCTTAATTTTAAGTTGCTCGAAGACGAGCAAGAGTTTAAGTGTGAGGTGGTGATAAATGATAAAAAGTACATGCTTTCAGAAGTATATCTGCATATTATTTCTTGTGTGAGTTGCGGGAGATTACATGATTTTTGAAGTGAAATATGCTCATTAAGTGATTCTTATGTGTAGGAATGAGTTTGGATCATAATCAAAAGATGAAAATTTGTTGCAAAAAGAAAAAATATGAAAGAATTGGGAGCTCGCCCATTCTCGCGCATGGCACGAAAACATACGCGAAAAAGGAGATAATTGAGTGCACAAAATAGCAAAGTGAAGCGAATGCACAGATCACTTTGTGAAATGAAAATTGCAAAAGTTGAGTTCGCGTCTATGGGCGCCCGACGCGCAAGCATGGACGTGGATTTCAGCTCTCCTATCCGAGATTGAATTGTATTCGATAGCCCTCCACCCTACCTGGGTCATATAAATACACTCTAAACATGATTTTAACATAACTATGGAGGGAGACACTACTTTAGGGTAAGACAACACCTTTGGAGGCTAAAATACGCTAAGAGCAAGGAGGAAGATTCAACCATGAGTTTTCCCTTTCTTCTTCCTATTTTTTTGTTGTTGGTTATGAATATTAGTATTGTAATTATACGTACTACTACGAGTAGCTAATTTATTATTTAGGGTTTTGATGGAACCTTTTGTAGGATAATTTCTTGTTACGTTTTTATATAATTTAGCCTGTGAATTTCTCTACTTGTCTAACTACGTATTTATTGATGTTGATTGAATGGCCATCAATTGACTCTGCCTATTTATATGTATTACTTGGTAAATGGTACATATTTAGGTGGTTGTTGAACAACGTCACTCCTAACGTATGTGAAGGAATTAATACGGGGGTTTAAATGTGGGTTTAGGAATAATAAAGCCTTGATATGGTCATAGTGAGCGGTAAGATAGTGCCAGATAGCGTAATTCAAGAGAATATGTCAACTAAATTGTTGTAGTTCCTCGGGAGAGAATTACGACACCCGAAGTTCTCACGATTAGTAGAGAATACTTGGGTGAAATTATAGGAGACGTAGCTAGAATAATTTCGAAAATTGAAAAAATCATAACTCTAGATCTCCTTAATCTTGTCTCAGCCCTTAGTCTCTTTTGCGTTAATTTACTAGTTTAATTTGTTAACAAATTAGTTATCCATAAGAATATTAATATTTATAACTTAGTAATTGTTCGATCTTGTCTTCTTAGTGATAGGGAACAATTATATTTAAACCTTAGTTCTCTATGAGATTCGATTCCGGGCTATTAGATCGGATTATATTTGCAGCTATCGCTTATCCTTTTTTGGACTAGAGTTGGGAGTGATCAGTCCTATATCATATGTGGGGGGTACATAGGAACCTGGAGAATTTTACGGCTGATGTTTAGATATAGCTAGCATTTGCCATATAATCATATTTTAAAATTGTAGAGAAATAATTGAAAACTAGCCACTTCATAAAAATTTCATGGAGTTTGAATTGCCGCAAATAAAACAAGGATGGTGTCCTAAAGTTTGAAACTTAATAAAATTTGAACTATTTCAAGTGAAACTCCAGGACACAGGACAAAGTTCCGCAGTTTGAAAATACTTTAGAATTGTTTTTTGAACGTCGAAGAAATATTGTCTAAACTTCAGGAAACTATATTTGCATTTTCTTATATATATATATATATATATAGGGTAAAATCGGCTTATATTAAATAATCGTATAATAAAGCGACACGTGGTACCAGAGACAGAAGGAAAGTGAGACAGGTGAAAACCAAGACCGGAGGCAGCAGCTTCGGTTAGCACCGGGAAGCCCCCGAATGAAGACAAATAAATGCCTGCCACCCGATAACATTCAATGGAGAATATTTTGCAGTATTAAATACACAGTCCGTTATAGAGAATTTCGGCGTTCAGAACCCGTTGTTACACATTCTTCAATGGCACCCATAATTGTCATTTAAGAGGGGCTTGATCTTAGGACCTTGTTCCCTAGGTGAAACTATAAATAGTGACTTCACCAACCATTGTAAACGATACGAAATTTTCCGATAAACTTATGCTATATACTATTCAAAAGATCAATAATATTTTATTTCTTGTCCATTGAGTTAATCCTGTATCTTTCACTAACCTGTTAATTATTTGTTTCTTAGCAAAAAATTGTAAAACATGGCAGATAACGATGCCAATATCACACACAATGTTTAGACCAAAGGAAATGAGCCTCAACACGAAGATTCAATCAGCAATACTCGCAACGAGGGGGATGAATCCTCGCCAGTCCATGGCGGGCAATATCCACGACACATTCGGGAGGAAACTCCTGATGATGCTGAAGACGAGCACGTTGCGGAAATAGTGAGAATCCCGAGGGAGCAACAAAAGGTTATTATGGGCCATCTCTCGCGACAAGATTAGGTCATAATAGAGTTGAGGCAAGTGTTGTCGGGTTCTACCAACAACGCAAATGGAACAGGTCCAGTTCCTCTCGGTGCTCTAAAAAACCAAACAACACAAAGGATTTATAACAACACCTCGAGAGGTGAGGTCGTCTTCGACGGGGCCGGGGGAAACGACGTTGGATCTGGTAACAATAACGATAATGAACCTTTTAAACCGAACTCATGCAGTTTACGAGGGAAATAAATGCCTGAATGCATCAAATCTCGGGTGCACCACCAGTTTTGAAAAGATAGGACTCAAAGAAATACACCCAGTTGTCGTTCAAACCAAGCGCGACACCAGAGTTAATCCTGAAGCGGTTCAAAATTCCAAACGTTCCAAAAAATGATGGGACCTTGGATCCTCAAGAGCACATCACCACCTATACAACGACGGTGAAAGAAAACAACTTAGCTACATACGAGATTGAGTCAGTCTTGCTGAAGAAGTTCGGGGAGACTCTCATGAAAGGGGACCTAGCAAGGTATTCACTTTTACCCGAGCACTCAATAGATTCCTTCGAGATGCTCGCAGATTCTTTTATCAAGGACCATGCTGGGGCTAGGAAGGTGCAGGCCAGAAAGGCTGACATATCAAAATTGCGCAAGGAGAGTCCGAACTGCGGCCACAGTTCGTGACCTGTGTTGATACCCAATTTCGCCCTCATATTTTTAAATATTAATTTTCTTGCATTTAAATTACTTGAATTTTTACTAATTATTCTCTTAAATTATCTGCAATAGCATAATCATCCAAATTTATTATTTTACTCTCACATACATGTTTTAAAATATTTTGCATTGTTTCATATGATTATATCTATATTTTAGTTATTTATGTAATTTTGCAATAATAACATATATGTTATGCATAATTATAATTATTACATTATTCATGCTACAATAGAAATTTTTATATTTTATAAATGTTAAGTTATTATTTTCAGTTATTTTATTATATAAGTAATATTTTATTATTTATTAATTATTTTTATTTAAAATAATTTCGTGTATTTAACTCCTAGCCCAATTTTAGGCTAATTTCGAACCAAAACCAGGCCCAAAGCAGCTGGCCCATATCCATTACACCATTCAGCAGCCCAAACAAAACAACCCTTTTAAAAAATCCGGTCGCGCCCGTTTTTAACCCCCCCCCCCCACTCCAATTTCAATCCTGGTCGTTGATCTCAAATGATCAACGACCCATAATAATCCCCCCACCTTCCTTATATCCCATCACCCTAACTGTAACGACCCGACCGGTCGTTTTGATCTCTAACGCTTCGTTCAGCGGTTTGAGGCCAGCGCAGCTTCATTTCAGGAATTATGACTCGTAGGCGTGGTAGGAGTTGAATTTCGGGAAGTTCGGAGTCAAATTGGAAAGAAAATTCTCATTTCGGAAGCCTTAAGTTGGAAGAATTGACTAAGATTGGAATTTTGATTAAACGACCTTCGAGTCAGGATTTGAAGATTCCAGCAGGTTCGTATGATGATTTCGGACTGGGGCATATGTTTGGATCAGGAGTTGGATAACCCGAGAGCATTTCGACGCATATTATGGAAGATAGCATTTTAAAAGAATTTCACAAATCTAGGTTGAAAGGCATTTCAGTGTTATAGATTTCCGTTTGGGATTTTGAGCCTGGGAATAGCTCCGTATGGTGATTCTGCATTTGGGAGCGCGATCGGAAGTGAATCGGATGTCCGTAGGTCATTTTGAAGTCCTTTGGCTAAAGATAGAAATTTGAAGTTTTTGAAAAGTTTGACCGAGAATTTAACTTTTTGATATCGGTGTCGGATTCCAATTCCGAAAGTTGGAGCAGGTCTGTAATGTTGAATATGACTTGTGTGCAAAATTTAGGGTCAATCAGACGTGATTTGATAGGTTTCGGTATCAGATGTATTTCAAAGTTCATAAAGCTTGAATTGGAGTGCGATTCATGATTTTGACGTTGTTTGATGTGATTTGAGGCCTCGAGTGAGTTCGTATATGTTTTGGGACATGTTGGTATAATTGGTTAAGGTCCCCAGGGCCTCGGGTGAATTTCGTAAGGTTAACGGAATGGATTTCGGGCCAAAATAGCTGCTGCAAATCTGCTTTGGACAGCAACTAACGCATCGAAGAGCTAAATTTGGAAGCGTATAAATCAAGATCTATGAGGAATCTGAAAATTATTAAAAGATAAAAGTTGTATCTCTTGCATTCTAGTTTTCAGAAATTTAAACCATTCGTGATTTGGGCATTTGATCAAAAAGTTATGATCGATTGAAGATGGCTAGTGAAGCAGTTTCGACAGAATTTTCTAATGCATGGAGCCGATTTTGGAAGCTCATATATCGGAATATATAAAGAGATATGTGGTTTACAACCTATCAAATGAAAGATGTTCGAGTTTAGTTTCTAAAATCTTCAAACCGTTTGTCATTTGGATATTTCTACAAGGAGCTATGGGTGTTTTAACAGAAGGTGTACAACAAGGGAAAATTACAATAGGATGTACAACCTGCACAGCGCAAGGTACAACTCGATGAAGCCTGGGCAGATTGTTTTAAACACGAGTTTTGGCGGATTTCTTTCATTTATTTCATTTGGTTTGGACGATTTTGGAGAGCTCAAGGAGTGATTTTCACCAAGCAACACTAGGTAAGTGATTTCTTCCTATTTTTGAGTTAAATATGTGATCTTACATGAATTTGAACATGAAAATTAGTAGGGAAATGGGGATTTTGAAAGAAAACCTAGAAATTTTATTTTGGATTTCTACCACGAATATTGAGCATGGAATTTAGAGTAAATTGTATATTTGAGTTAGTAAGACTATGGGTAGGGTATATCTTCGAGAAATTTAGGAATTCAGGCACGTGGGCCTGAGGCTATTTTGATCAATTCACTGAGCGGAGTTGGGAAATTATATAATTTGAATTGTTGCAAATATTAGAGTATATTTTTATTGGTTTGTCGTTATTTGGATAGTTTTGGGGCGTTTTGCGTCCAATGGAGTCGTCGGAAGGGCTTGGGAGCCGGTTATAGAATTTTGGAGCGAGGTAAGTCTTCTGTCTAACTTTGTGAGGGGGAATTTTCCCCATAGGTGAACTAAATGAATACATGCTATTATTTGCGGGGGATACATACACACGAGGTGACGGGAGTCCGTGCGTAGCTAGTATTATGCCATGTCCGGGTAGTCTAGGACCCACTAGCATGCTTTACTTGTTGTACTTGTGACCTTGTCAATAAAATATCATGTGATGCTTTCAATTAGTATCTAAATCTCTGAGAAGGATAGAGTTTACTTTTCTTAATCACCTAGAAGGAGAATTGATTCTTCCTTGGATAATTGTGTTTCAGATAAATCTATAGAGTTTGGAACCCTGTCGAAATTGGCAAGTAAATTTCCAGAAAGGTTTTAAATACTATTCTCATGTTTATTAAAAAGAGAATTTTGTCACTTCATGGAACAACTAATTTTCCTGATAAAAATATGGTTTATTGGTGTGAATATGTGTAACTTTGGGTGCCTCAGTCGCATGTATGATTCGCAAGCAGGATGACTCTGTATTTATATACATTTATACGGGGACCCGGGTCGCAGGTATGATTCGCGAGCGGGGTAGCCCTAGTATTATGTTAATCGCGTCACATGTTCGATTCGCGAGCGGGGCAGATAGATGCATCTATGATTCGGGCCGTTTGACCCTCGGCAGTGCACGTTTTATTATTGTTGGTCCGCGCCGTTCGACCCTCGGCATTTTCTTGCGCATGATAATTGTTGCGTATTTCCTGTAATTATTACTGTTTATTGGCCTAAGAAGTTGTAAAATTGCCAACTGAAATGACAAAGATTTAATGTGTTAAATGTGAAAGAAGTTGATATTTCTTATCCCTGATTATTATTAAATTTGCCTATGATACTCATGCTTAGATCTCACTTGATTATACTAAACTGACTTATAGCAAGTGTCAAATTCGACCTCTCGTCACTACTCACTGAGGTTAGGCGAGATACTTACTGAGTACACGTTGTTTTCGTACTCATGCTACACTTGTTGTGCATTTTGTTGCACAGGTACTTTTAAAGCAATATGGCTGATTTGGAGACTTAGACGAGCTGCATCACTCGGAGACGACCCGCAGTCAGCAGATTCTTCCTTTATGTATTGTATTTTCATTTTCATTCCTTGTCCAATTTGTATTTCGGACAAGCTTTGTAGAATTTGTAAAATTCTTAGTAATTGCTCATGTACGTGTGTTACCGTGTTCTGGGATGTGTTCGGGATTTATATTTTATATAAAATAATGGAATATTAAACTGTCGTATTTACTTAGTGGATTTATTCAGTTATTATGTAATAAAGTGAAAGGTAATGATTTCAAAAATGCTAAAACAGGAAATTTAATCTAACTATGTAATGATTGGCTTGCCTGACAATGATGTCCGGCGCCATCACGACCTTATGGTTTGGGTCGTGACACTAACCCTAATCCCATTTTACTCACTCCAGCCGCCTCTAAACACTCTCCCCCTTTCCTGTAAAGAAACCCTAGCCACCATACCTAACCTTCTCGGATTCCAACCCAAACATGGAATCAATCCATGATTTACTTACCTATTTTGTGATATTCTTCTATTATACGCGTGTTTATGGTGTTACTTAGTTCTTTCCCTATTTTTGGAAAGAACTACCTCTCAAGAACGAGAATGATTTACCTTGATTCCGTGAAGATCTGGACGATCTCTCGTCTATATACCCGCTACAATGAATGATTCTTGCATTATTGGTTTGATTCAAAGTCGTTGGACCCAACTAGGGTTTGAGATTTTCCTTTTTCCTTACTAATTTTTGATTACCTGTAATATTCTTTCCTTATTTGTGCTTGACTATTTTCCATGTTTGTTCGTTCAATCTCTACTATTATATAAACCCATCCACTAATCCCCTTTGATAGACCTCAATCACTATTATTCTCTCATACTCTCATTTACTCTATATTATTCTGAATCTATTGCTCTTGGCCAGCTGAAAGCCAAGGCCGTCGGAATCCTCTCTAACGACCTTCCTAGTGCGAGCACTGCTCGGGGTCCATTTGAGACTCTCGTGAACTCTTAGGTCTTTTGGTTGTTCTCTTTACTGGTGGAACTCAAGCTATTTCTGACACTTAGCTTTTCTCTTATTTTGTTTGTTGAATCTGCAACCTAGTGAGTATCTTGACTCTGCAATTCTATCTTCTTTTGCTTATTTCCAGTGCTTTGCATACTCATGCTATTTGAACCAATGTGACTACAATATTGTGTTATTTTACACGCTTTTGTAGATACCCTGAATCTTTGAATGTCATAACCTATTTAGAGTCCTATGCTCACCTTGAATGGCTGGGTACCTTTAAGTTTGCTTTGTGTTTTCGTTGTTTATTATGAGATTGTCTAAAGCCTGGTTTCGTATTCTTACATTGAAATTCCTGGAGAATCATCTCCTTCCCAGAATTCGCCTTAGGTCCTTTATGTGAAATCTATTGTTACCTGCTTACATGAACCAAATTTGTTGCCATGATGCTTTAATCAAATGTAGTGTTGTATTTGGTTCATCATGTACTCTTTGGTATTGTTTGTGCTTCTAGTTGAGTCCTACTACATTTGGTTTTCCTGATCATGTATAGTGACTGGCTTAAGTTCTGAAATATGTCTGCTCTACTTGACCTTAAGTTGACATGTCTTCCCACCATGATATCTTTAAATTTGAGAACCTTTGTGTTATACTCATCATGATTAGGATTCTTATTGGATGTCATGGACCATGCCTATTTGTTTGCTTGTTATGTGTGATCTCCATCCTCTGACTACAATTCTATCAGACCTTCATAACTTAGATTCTTAGTTTGCACTCTAAATTCATTCTAAAAAGCTTAGTATGTTCATCTTGTATGTGCCTAGCATGTTTAGTCTATTACTCTAAGTGGCATATCTCCTCAATTCTCTTAATGTTATGTCTATCCTCCACCTATTGAACCTATGATGTTAGTTTGTCATGTCAAATTTACCACGTTGGAGTTAGGTCCTATTGATTCCCATGTTCTTTTGTTTAATCATTTATGTCGCTCTTGCTTGTGAAATACCGATATGTTTTTATGTTAAATGTTATGCAATCTTGTCTCTATGAGGTGATACTTCAGGGTGCTTAATTGATTTATGTGTGATTCAATAATTTATTTGGGTCATGTGGTCAATTTGTAACTGTTTGTCTTGGTATGAGTTCATGTCTGACTTTGGGTTGTGTAAATGGGCATAGTCTCCTGTTTGAGAGACGCTTGTATCTGGGGGTACTATTTGTGGAAAGTGAGCTTGCTGAAGGCCTATGCAGCACTGGGTTATCTTCATTTTTGGGCCTGCAGTTTTTATTTGTGTGTAATATTTATATTCATTGGGCCTGTAATAATTTGTAATAACAACAATTAGGGTATTAGTGAAATTAGGGAATGGGTTCATTCTTATACTTGCATGAAAGGGTAGAAACATTAGGACCTAAGGGTTTCATGTTGCTCAACATTCTCTATTTCTATGTATTTGTTAGATAACATGCCTATAGGACCTGAGTATTTCACTTGTTCACATGCTCCACTCCTATACGATATTAGCTGCCTATTGTATTGCAACATCATTGGTTATTTGCTGAAATTTCTCTATTACCATGTATTAGATATCATGCCTATAGGATCGCGTTAAGTAATACATACCTGCTCTTCACAATATTCGCGTAAATATCATGCCTATAGGACTATAATCGAATCAGCTACTATTACTGTTATTCCCATCGTGTTGCTCGCCTAGAAAGCATGCCTATAGGAATGAAATGATATAAAAACAGTTTCAATTTCCAATTCTTAGAATCCTACCTATAGGATCCTGTTGCTTGCCTAAAAAGCATGCTGATAAAATCAAACGCTGACAATTTGAACTGCCAAGCGATTTTACTGCCTTATTGCGCAAACAATTTAGAGATTATGTCTATAGGATTTGTAATACTTACGATCTGCAAATTCGTTGTCCTAAGACAACAACACTGCCTGTATGCTTGAAATCAGAATCACATAGAAGTCATGACTATAGGATTTAAGGACTCTAATTCAATTCTGAAATTTGTCTACTGCCTATACTATGAACCTGTTCGCGTGCATTTGTTACTTACATGTGGAGGCCAACTTGAGCCATTTGTTATCTTTATGTGCAGTTCTACATGTTTTGAATGTCGCTTAGATTTATCATTTTGAGCAACCTAAGTAAAGTCTAGAACCATCCAAATAGTAGGTCCAAAGCCTCTTGGGTCATAGGCATGGAACGAGTAGTGCACGAATAGGACACGACTTAGAACTGAATTAGAACGCTTTAGGTAAACAACTTTAACATAGTAATCGGGTAGCAGGAGATGATATTCTGTGCTCGCTGAATAATATGAGCAACTCCTATCTAAAAGGAGTTGCAAGTATTATTTATGTTGCACGAGGTAATCCTTTAAGCTAAAAAAGTTAGGACACCCCCCACCTTTTCTTTATATACTTGACATCTACATTTAGTCGTTTAAACATTGTAGTTGTATCCTTGTAGCCCTTAAGATTTGTACCAATTGTGTTATAATGAACTTCTTTGACTTTTATATTCCCTTTATTTATTTGATCACCTAGTCTAATTACATAATTCCCATAGTTCTAAGTTCGGCCGGGACCCACAGTTGTGGACCTCAAAGAGTGCCTAACACCTTCACTTTGAGGTAATTTGAGCCCTTACCCGATCTTTGATGACATTGACTAGTCAACAGAGTTATTTGCACAACAGGTGCCCTAATGCACCTTAAAATTGTTAGATGGCGACTCTTCTCTTTTAATACCCATTTAAAAGAGTTGTCACATGTATAAACCCGCTTTCGCGAGAAAAAAAAGGTGTGACAACCCGAAAGGAAAGGATGCTGCTACCGATCGTGCTAGATGAATGGGCAGCTGAGTCATTCACTAAGGGGCTGAACCTGAGGAGCACTGATGCTTCCCAGAAACTGAAAGAAAGTCTTCTCGAGTTCCAGGCAATAACATGGGTGGATGTCCAAAGCCTCTACGAATCAAAGATAAGAATAGAAGATGACCAACTCGTTTTTCCGGCATCAATAAAGGGTCGGGATCGAGAGAAGAATAAGAATTAGTTGAAGGATGATTTTGATGCAAATCGACGTTCTACTAAAGGTAGATTTTTGCCCTACGAAAGGGCCGAAAGACACGACAGAGGTTTCCGGTCTGCGGACAGGTTCGCTATCAATAGGAGATTCGATCGTGGCCAGAACAAGATATCGTTACAGGATAAAGAGACGTCGGGTTCCCGGAACTTTACCTACCCCAGGCTGTCCGAGTACAATTTTAATGTCAGCGTGGTGGAACTGGTATCGAAGATGAAGAACATTAAGGAAGCACGGTTCCTGAGGCTGATGAGATCCGACCCTAGACAGAGGGATCCTAACCTATGTTGTGATTATCATGGGACTAACAGCCACCAGACTAGGGACTGCCGACATTTGCGCGAGGAGGTGGCGACATTGCTGAAAAATAGCCCTCTTAGAGAGTTCTTAAGCGAACGGGCTAAAAATAACTATGGTCGCAATTGGGATATGCAAAACCCTCGAAGACAGGAGAAGATCCTCCCCGTCTAAAGATGAACAAAGTTTTTGATGGTATTGGTAACCTTTTCAGCCACAAAAAAGACAAAGGTATTGGTAACCCATAGCAAAAGACTCTGGGAAGTCACCGAGGATGATATTACCTTCGCGGAAGAAGACATCGATAGACTCCTACTACCGCACAATGATGCCCTGGTAATTTCTCTTAATGTTTTAGGTCTTGAAATTAAGCGTGTTTTGGTGGACCTAGGGAGTTCAGCCAATATTATCCAATGGAGAGTGCTGGAACAAGCCAAGCTAACCGGAAGCATCATTTGGACCACCAAGCTTCTCGCCGGGTTCAACTTAGCAAGCATGACAATCCGAGGTGAGATTCTGCTGCCCACGAATGCCGAAGGGGTAATGAAGACAACCCTCTTTGAATTAGTAGACGACGACATAGGCTATAGCCTTATTCTTGGGAGACCATGGCTACACGAGATGATAACTGTGCCGCAACATACCATCCACTTCTAAAATTCCCAACTCGAGAGGGAATTAAGCAAATAAGAGGAGATCAACCTGTGACAAGGGATATGAACGCGATCTCGGTTCCCAGTAGAAAAGGGAAGGAATATGCGGCTTAGCAATCTCAGTAACCGAAGCCTGCTCCCGAGCCAAATGAAGACTACAAAAGAGGGGAGTCATCAGAATCCTATTAGGTACCAATGTATTTCCAGGTACCAGAAAAAACTGAAGCGACCAAATCCACAGCGGAAGAACTCAAATAAGTCGCATTATTTGAGAAATTCTTGGAGAGGAAATTACACCTGGGGACAGGACTAAACCCCGATCTCAGGTCAGGATTTATAGAATTTCTTAAATTTAATGTTGACTGTTTTCCGTGGTCACATGTGGATATGACAGGTATCCCGCTAGAGGTGGTTATGCACAAGTTAAGCCCGAATCCCAACATCCCTCTGATAAGGCAGAAGAAACATCCTATTGCTGAGGTCAAAAAAAGGTTTGTCAAAGAAGAGGTAACTTGATTGCTTGATATCGGTTCAATCCGGGAGGTAAAGTATCCTGACTGTCTAGCTAATGTAGTATTAGTTCCAAAAAAGAATAATAATTTTGCATGTGCGTACATTATAAGAATCTGAATAAGGCATGCCCAAAAGTCTCGTTCTTATTGCCAAACATTGATCAAATGGTTGATGTGATGGCCGAGCACGAGTTGATGTGTTCCCTCGATGCCTATTCCGGGTACAACCAAATCAAATGAACCCGGAGGATCAGGAAAAAACTTCGTTCATAACAAACTTTGGCACTTATTTTTATAATGTGATGCCTTTCGGGCTTAAGAACGTCGGAGCCACTTATCAGAGGCTTGTGAACAGAATATTTGAAAAACAAATAGGGAAAACAGTGGAAGTTTACATCGATGATATGCTGGTTAAGTATTTGAACGCAGGTGATCATCTTAAACACCTTCAAGAAACCTTTGATATCCTAAGGAAGCACAACATGAAGCTTAACCCCGAAAAGTGTGCATTCAGAGTCAGCTTCAGTAAGTTCTTGGGGTTCCTGGATTCCCAATGGGGGATTGAAGTCAATCCCAATAAAATTAAAGCCATCGAGGACATCCCCCACCAGCTATCAAATCTGAAAGAGGTTCAGAGGTTAACAAGAAGACTAGCCGCTTTGAGCAGGTTCATTTTCCGATCTTCAGAAAAATGTCATCTCTTTTTCTCACTTCTGAAAAAGAAGAACTTCAAGTGGAATCCTAAATGCTAGCAGGCTTTGAAAGATTTAAGAAGGTATTTATCGAGCCCTCTGTTGCTATCGAAACCGGAGGAAGGCGAACATTTGCTGATTTACTTAGTGATCTCGGAAATAGTGGTAAATGCCATCCGTGAAGCCAAAGTTACGCAATCTTCTATCTATTATGTTAGTAAAATTTTAGTGTCGTTTTAGTCCGTGAAGACGAAGGTACGCGATCTCCTATCTATTATGTTAGTAAAATTTTAAAGAGAGCGAAAAGTCGCTACCCATACATCAAAAAATAGGCCATAACTCTCGTAGTATATTTTGTGTTAATTTACTAGTTTAATTTGTTAGTAAATTAGATAGACATAAGAATCTTAATATTTATAACTTAGGAATTGTCAAGCTTTCCTTTTTAGTGATAATGAACAGTTATATTTAAACCTTAGTTCTCTGCGGGATTTGACTCCGGACTATTAGACTGGATTATAATTATAGCAACCGCTTATCATTTTTTGGACTAGAGTAGGGAGTGATCAGTCCTATATCTTATGTAGGGGTGCACAGGAACCTACAGACTTTTACCATTGATGTTTAGATATAACTAGTATTTGCCAAATAATCAAAATTTAAAATTGTAGAGAAATAATGAAAAATAGCCACATGTATTTCAGAAAAATTTCATGGAGTTTGAATTGCCGCAAATAAAACTAGGATGGTGTCCGAAAGTTTGAAATTTAATAAAAAAGTTGAACTATTGCAAGTGAAACTCCAGGACACAGGAGAAAGTTCTGGAATTTGAAAAGCCTTTAGATATACAGTTATATATATATATATATATATATATATATATATATATATATATATATATATATATATATATATATATATATATATATATATATATATATATATTAGAAAAGGTACAAATGTACCCTCGATATTTTTTGAGTCCAAATATATCTTTATCGTTATACTATTGGTTCAAATATACCCTTTTTTTTATTAAATTTGTCAACGTGTATATCTAATCCTAAGTGGACTAACATTTGACGAGGTTGATGCTACATGACTTGCCACTTCAGCGCCCCTAACCCATTTTACCCCCTCCTTCTATTTTTTTTCCACCGCTAAAATTTTCTTCCCCTCTACCACTATTGTCACCATTACTGGTACCATGAAAAATATTATATTTCAAATTTTAATCGTTTATATATGGATTAGGGGTACTGAGGTGGCACGCCACGTGGTATCCACTTTATTAAATATTAATGTCACGAAGGATTAGATGTTCACCTTGGACAAACTTAATAGAAGAGAAATATATTTAAACTAATAATATTACGATATGAACATATTTGGATCCAAAATATAACGAATGATATATTTAAACCTTTTTTTACAGAACAACGTCCATAAATTAAAAGAGGATATATGCGTCATCCCAATCTTGGAGCAAAGCAGCAAAGGGTTAAAGGCCCATTATTTCAAAGCTCTCTTCATCCCCAGATTTCTTTGGAATATTACAGGGGTGTCAATGGTTCGGTTCGGCCGATTTTTATAAAATTTATATTATATTATTTTTTTAATTTTTTATTATATATAACCAAATTAAACTTTTCGAAACCGTCTTAATCATATCAGTTTCTCCTCGGTATCGGTACGATTCGATTAATTTTTGATATTTTTTAAAATATCATGTAAAAGTCACTAGTAAAAGTAAAATACAATAACATATATATTTTTATAAGAAGTAGCAAAACTGGTTACATAATTTTACTGTTTAAAGGGTGACGAATTAAGAAAACATGAAAGAAGGCTAAAGTATCAACTATTTTACAGTAGCGTAAAATAAAACTAACAAAGACAAAAAAATGAGTGAAAGAGTGTAACTAAGTTGGGACTCAAGAATAAAGTTTACGAAAGAGTAAAAATTCAAAAAAATAAATCTAAATCATACAAACGGAAATATATTTCATATATTGTAGTTTGTTACTCATAATCGTTAGAATACTTTGTGTCTTGCTAGTGAATTTACTGAAAATATTTTAATTTCAATAAGAGTAGCACCGTTTTCATAATTCCAAGGCCAAAGAAAGAATTTAATGCTTTATTATTTTTAAACTTAATTTATAAATATATTTTCCACATGTAAATTTATTCGGTATGGTTCGGTATAATTTTTGATTTATTTTCATAAGATAAAAAACCTATCCTAATTATCGGTACAATTATAGATTCATATAAAAAATTTACGATTTTATATAAAAAACCTAAAAATCGATTCAGAACGATTCATGAGTTTTTAAATACCCATTGGCATCCCTAGAATATTATGGTTGGAGAAAATTGGTTGCGAAAGATTAAAAAAAACATGAAAAGAAAATAAAAACGAATTAAGGAAAAAATATCTACAACGCCATTCTATACCTTCATATGTAAAATTTCTGAGCCCCATCACTTTTATCACTCACCCTCTCATTTTTCTACTCTCAAACAACCAAAGCTCAATGCGTATCTTCAATAGCTCTTCCCACTCTTCCAAGAAGGTAACAAATTAATTTTCCTTTTTTTTGGGTATCTTCAGTAGTAGCTCGTTTTCTTGTGCTTGTTTCGGTGATACTAAAAAAAAGGAAATTGTCAATGGAAGCAGGAGAAGGAGGAAAAAGAATGGTTAGGAGCAAGTTTCAAGGCAGAGAATTTTATACCGGGTATAGTAATTGGTTTCATTCTTGGGTTGTTGTTGGATTTGTCTAAGCCTTCCAAAAATACTACTAACACTTCCAAGAAGACAAGTCATTTGTTGAGCAGAAATCAACCTGAAAATATTTTGGCCCCACCTAAACCTGATGATGAAGACCTCAAAATGGTTTGCTCTTATTCATTCTTCTTTTCAGTTAAATTTTGGTACTATTTTTTGTTTCTTCATTTAAGTTGGAGGGTATTTTTTACTTCCATCTCTACTTTTTTTGATAATTCTTTGGGGTTAGTAATGCAAAGTGGATTAAAAAAAATAGGCATATGAAAGGATTGATTAGAAATTAGTTTTTAATTATTTATTTCCAAAGTTTGTACAATAACTTTTTTTTAAAGCATATTCTGGTAACTCTTGCTTTGGTCCTCATAATGCAAAAGCTAACTAGATATGTAAAAACTGTTTGGTGATACAAGTAAGTTGAAATCTCTTCGTGATCAGAATGCTGTTTCACTGTATTTTAGTATTTAGTTGACTTTTGGCTTAGGATATAAATATTCAGGCAAACTCGTTGCTTGTGAATTCTTTCTACAACAGTGAATTTCCAGGCTCTGGATATATGTTAATTATTAGATGCCCCTATAAAAATTTGTTGCCTTATTGACCATTGCCGAGGTGGATGCATCTTTGTTTCGTGATGCCCAACTCTAGACATGCTTCCTTTAGCGTCAAAGTTGTTGCTTAGGCTGCTTGGAAAATTAATTGGGAGCATGTACATTTTGAGGGGTTGAAAATTGGCATCTTCATCAAACACTTAGCCTAGAAAGTAAATTCAACACAATTTAACTCCTACCTAGTGTT
This sequence comes from Nicotiana paniculata, assembly GCA_005239505.1. Lineage (NCBI taxonomy): Eukaryota > Viridiplantae > Streptophyta > Magnoliopsida > Solanales > Solanaceae > Nicotiana > Nicotiana paniculata. The sequence goes on from ML315000.1 coordinate 71,040, forward strand.
GCTTTTTCTTGTTTCTTTTGACATGTGATTTTGGCTACCAACTAGTGGGAGTGAGAGATGAGTGGCGCAATGGCAATTGGCATTCATCAAATTAGTTTTCCTAAGCAAAAGGCGGAAACTGAGGAACTCTTTGTATACTCCGTATTTTGTGTTTCCTTATTTTGAAAATGCTGGAATCCAGTTTTCCTTTCCCTTTAATTTGTGTGTGTTGGTACTGTATTCTTTAAACAAAAAAAATACTATATCGCATATTGAACAGTTTGGTACTTGATCCTCTCTCTCTATCTCACACACACACAAAAAAAGAAAAAGAAAATGAAGGGTAAAAGAAGTTGATACTGGATGTTTGTCATCAATGTGACATATATAGTGATAGTATACAATTGATTGTCTCTAGGTTGAATAGATTGTACAAAATGCTATTTCCTGACCCGGAGAAATTTAATGGCAGGTATTAGTTGTCAGACAAGACCTGAAAATGGCACAAGGAAAAATTGCATCTCAGTGTGCTCGTAAGAAACCTCCAGCATTTTGATGTTTCAATCCTTCCATATTTTGCAAGTTTCCATAATGTTTTCATGGTCCGTGTCACGTTTTGATGGTTTAATTAAACAACGCAGATGCTGCTACTGGCATGTATGCAGAACTTATGCAAAGGTATCTTTACATGGCTTATGCTCTGCTATTGAGAACAATCAAATGCTTTAAACCTGAGTGGCCATTTTTCTTAGGAGGGACGAGCAAAAATTTTATAAAGTAGTTTTACAATTGCACCAACTGCATTGACTCTGAAGCTCCTTGCTGGTGATGTACAGCTACAAATTTCGTTTCAGTGTGGTTGTTATTGATGTTGGAACTTCATTCTCTTGAGATCCTACTTATCTGAGGAGCTTTGTTTCATTAGATGGAAAAACTACAATATGTGCTTGCCCTCTGCAAACCCCATAAAATATCTGATTCAAATTACGCATTTCTACTCCGGAAGTGTTTAAATTTTATCCTTGCAGCTCTGCTTTCTGTCTCTACTGTACACCACACCCCTTCTCAATTTCAATCCTTGTCATGTTCTCTGGTTATGCATGTCAATAAACGGAAACACAACAATCTTTTGATGGTTTAAATATTCCTCACCTTTAGAGCTGTGCAGTTCTGAACAAGTATCTAAGAAAGCATTTGGCATCAACAACCTGAAGGCCCCATTTATTTTGCATATTACGAGTTCCTTTTTTTTCCTTCCTTTTTACACTATAAAGATATGAAGTGGCATTATTTGATAATTTATTGGAAGAATGACCTAATGCAGTGATCGATATCTTTTGAGGCGATGGGAACAGTGTGGACAGCCCAAAATAGTTGTTACATGCAAGAATCAGCAAGAAATGTAAGCAGGTGATCCTAATCTATGTTTCTCTGCCCTTGGACATCACCAACAGCCATGCCTACTTGTGAAGGAATATGTCATTGTGCGTTGAAGAATGATTGACACTGTTTTATATGCTTGGAAAATGTTCTATTAGGAATAAGTTGAAAGAAGCAGCTGAGAACATTGGTCTTCCAACTTTTGTAGTTGCTGATGCGGGGCGTACACAGGTATCCTTCCCAAGGAATAATGTAAAACTGATGATAATTATGTGAAATATACAAAAAGTATATTGAGAACATGTCTCAGAGGCTAGCCTTAGAACAACAATACAGTTGCTCTTCGGTAACTCTTTTTCACAATTTAAAGCAAGAGTAATCTCTTCACAAATGGGGAAGGCTGCATACCGTACACATCCCACCCTCCACCTACCTCCGCAGTAGTATGGGAGCAGTTCATGCATGAATAAGCTCTTTTATTCAACATGTAGAGATAAGTGTTAGATATAGAGAAAAGAAGTTGTTTCAAAATACCCACATTCTTTTTGCACTTAATGTGGACATAACTAAGAACACAACATATTATCCATATGGGTGATATCAACTAAGTTAGGATTAAGATTTAGTTGTTGGTATTACACTTACGTCAGGTCCGGTGCTTGTTAGGCGACCTTTTAGTCTAGTTGATATTTGTTGTAATGTTAAGTGTAGATTAGTGAGTTTCTAGCTTTAAAGCACTTCCAAGTTGCATCACAGGACAAGCTAGTGTTGGAAAGTATTGAACATAAATAGAGTAGAATACATACTGATGGTTTACATAGATGATCCTAACTAATTTGGGATTAGGCATAATTGATTAATCCACTGAGAACATCTGAATATTACAAGGATATGCTGTAGTATCTATGATTGTGGACTGCATTCAGTTGCAGAAAGAACGTTTTAGGCATGTGATCTCATCCTTTGCATTACAGAAGAACATGAGTTCGTCATAGTGTGGGTTAATTAGTAAACCTGGAGACCTTGTTTGTTCAGTAGCTTGCACTAAAAGAGCGATTTTCATTCTGTTTTCTTATATTTTTTTCTTTTCTCTTTTCTTGTTGGCTAAATGGTTCTCTTGCCTGGAAGCTAACACCTATTTTCTAAGATTTTACTGCTTCAAGGCTGGTGGGTATCTTCCTGCTTGATTATTACGCATTTGGCAGTTCCTGTAACGTGCTTATGTTTTTTGGAATTTTGTATGATGCAGGTTGCATCAGGTTCAAGGACAGTTCTTGCAGTTGGACCAGGTATACTTCTTATCTGTTTGCTGTATTCGTATTGTTTTTCTTGGTTATCTTCTATTACTAGTATACTATGTGGCTCTACTTCTGCAGTTGTGTTGCCGTTTTCAAGATATACTTTAGTTTCTGGTACTGGATTTATATTCCATCTTATTTATCTATCAGAGTCGATATGTAAGCTTTAAAGCCCAAGTATTCTGATATTCAGGTTTCATCTATGTAGAATGCGAAAGAGATCCGTGGAGCAACGATAAAGTTGTCTCAGTGACCTATAGGTCACGAGTTCACGTCGTGGAAGTAGCCACTAATAATTGCATTATTGTAGGTTGTTTACATCACACCTCTATGGGTGCGACCCTTCCCCGAACCCTGCGGGATGCTTTGTGCACCGATTTGCCCATCTAGGTAGAATGCTCACTTCTGACTAGCCAGTTGTATGGCACTCAGACTAAACCGCTGCATATCCTAACCACTGTTGTTTACACTTTACAGTTGTCACATCTCTTTGAGAATTGTCCCCAGATCATCATTTGCTCTTTTCATAAAAAAGTGAAATGTTTAAATTCCATTAAATCCATTGCTTAAAAGGAATTTTTTTGCCTGGAAAACAACCTTTTTAAGGATGTTAAGAAACCATTTCAAGATGTAGAAACAATGGTGCCTGGGAATAATCTAATAACAATCCTATGGAAGGGAAGAAATTTTTTGCGCCTTTCGAACAAATCAAATATGAATTCTGTAATTCTTGAGGGATACCCTTGGTTCGCCATCGGCGTTTTGTGAATGATATGTCTTCCATAGCATGCTGGCTTGGTTGATGTTTGCACACGACGCAAATCTGTTTGATGCTATGCTCGCAACTAACTTTATAATTGAGCAGGAAGCAAGTCAACTGTAGATTCAGTGACTGGAAAGCAACGTCTCCTTTGATGAGATTGATAGCTTCTATTGGAACATGTCTCATATTTGAGTGGGTGGATCTGCAACAACTTTTGATGCACGTATCACAGAAGAGATGCCATAGTTCCATATTAGGAATTGATAGATGTGCTAATCAACATAGTTCACTTAGTATTATTCTCTTCTAGGCACTATTTTTAGGTCATGTTTTAGTTTTATGGAATGGAGTGCATAAGCTTGTTCTTGCCTTTCAGTTTCATTTTGTATGTACGTCACTGCTCCATATTGTTGTTTACACTGTCCGCATTTAATAATGAAAGACAGTTCATGTATGCCCACCCCCTTCCCCTCCCTCTTTCTTCCCTCTTCATATATGGGGGGAAGTGCACGGTTAGCCACTAATAACACATGTATTTACTCTTAGGCCACTGTTTAAAATGTCTTTAGTCTTTAACCACTGCTTTAATAAACTTTACCTGCCCGGACGAAAACATCCTTTTGCTCATAAAAGTTCAGGATCAAATGTCCTTAACTTGTAACTTTAAGTTCAGGACTTCAGGACTACATGTCCTTAACTTTTGAACTTGTTACTCTAATTTCAGGACTACATGTTCTTAACTTTTGAACTTGGAACTCGAAGTTGAGGGCCACCTGTCCTTAATTTTCGTGTTTGTAACTCTAAGTTAAGGACTACTTGTCCTTAACTTTTGAACTTGTAAGTCTAAGTCCATGACCTATTATCCTTAACTTTTGAGCTTGTTAGTCTAAGTTCAGGACCAAGTGTCCTTAAATTTTGAACTTGTAACTGTAAGTTCAGGACCAAGTGTCCTTAATTTTTGAGCTTGTTAGTCTAAGTTCAGGACCTATTGTCCTTAACTTTTGGGCTTCTTCGCCTAAGTTCAGGACCTATTGTCCTTAACTTTTGAGCTTGTTAGTCTAAGTTCAAGACTCCAGGACATATTGTCCTTAACTTTTGAACTTGCAACTGTAAGTTCAGGACCTATTGTCTAAACTTTTGAGCTTGTTAGTCTAAGTTCAGGACCAAGTGTCTTTAACTTTTGAACTTGTAATTCTAAGTTCAGGACCAATTGTCCTTAACTTTTGAACTTAAAATAATAGTTAGGTGGAAAGCTTAGGAGGAATAGGATCATGATGCACTTCATTAAACCAATTTGTGTTATAGCAAAGATAGGATCTCTGCAACATCCACCATGTTGCAGAGAAAACGTGATATTCCCCAGCTGAGCATAATACACAAATCAGACAAACTCCTTAATTGTACCAAAATACTACAATGACAATCCAAGCAAGGTTAAGGTACTGCTTATTGAACTTGGGTCTCTTAATTAGTTTATTTTGCCCCATGATATTTTTTTTTGCTTTTCAGAATGTAACCTTCAGTTGCAAGACTATTTTGAGTCGCATGAATATGAACTACTCTTTTGGGAAGGAAAAGAGATAGAAGAAAGGGTAACACCGTCTTTTCATATTAATTTTAATAGATTAGTGGTTACTTTTGCTCAACATTAAAAATGCTGGATAAAAAGTAAATATCACTTTAAATAGTAGCTACCCTACGTAATTTTTACTCATATATGACTAAGGTTGTCCAACGGGATGGAACGATTCAGCAGGACGAGATGCGACGGTATAAGACGAGACGAAAACTTTAAGGGATAAGGAGAACCAGGCCTTATCCGGGCTGGGATAAACGAAATGACCTGTTAGGCCCATCTTGTCCCATTAACTAACGGGACGGCAATCGGGCCCTTAGTGGGCTTTTTTTTAATAATTTAAATGTTTAAGCACTAAAAGTTATAAAATTTTATTAAATTGGCGACTATTTTTTTTACTAAACATAAACTTCATAAATTATAAAAGCAAAGCAAGAAATTACAAACTATTTATAAGAAAAGATTTGTAGCAAAATATTTAACTAAATATAAAAAACTTGTAACTTATTTAATTTAATCTCAATCTATGAAGCAACTAAGCAAGACGATTCATTAAAAATAAGGCTAAAACCTTTAGTTTATTTATTAGAAATTTCAAATTTCACACACAAATACAAGTCTTTTGAAAAGTACCTAAAGAAGAGCTCCTAACCTATACAGCTACCTTGTAGGAAGTATTCTGTTTGAACTAGACCTCTAAGTAGCTAATTACAAATTATCATACTAATATATGTTCTCTCCTATATAGCTCATTTCTAATTGTCATATAATATCAGTGGGAATCTCCTCTAGTTTGGCAATGTCGCTTGATGTCCATGAGTTCCATGCTGTCATCGTTTCCAGTGCAAAGCATCTCTTCTTCTTCTTCTTCTTCCTTATTGGTTAATTTTTGTAAACCATGATTACTTCTTTTTGCATCAATCCAATCTCTAGAATAAGATGGAAATCTCTAGGCTGTCCTCGCTAATGAATGTCTGTGGTTTTCGATTTGAAATCTTCCTGCACTAAAAGTACTTTACAAATCTGATGATGATGGTTGAATAGCCAGTACATCTCGAGCCATTCTTGAAAGTGTTCGAAATGCCTCGTCATGCCCCTTCCACCATGCTAAAAGCTGCTTTTTGCGTTCTTCGTCTTTAATAAATTTCAATCCCTGATTAAGATAAGCATTATGTTTATTTCCAACACCAGTAGAATCAAGACCTATTAACTCCTCCATACTTTCTCACACTTCTCTTCTACTCTAGCCGTAGAAGTTGTAGGAGGATGTACACTTTCTGGAGTTGTCATATTTTTATACTTATCAAACATTAGTTTTGCATGAACATTATGATAGCTAGGTAATTTTCGACAGTTGAATTTTCAATTTCTGAAATTTCTTAGTTCTCATAAATTTTACAAACAAGTCACTTTTTGCAGCTTTATATTTAAAGATAGGTTAGGTATAATAGAAATTAAATAAACTAGGAATAGAAAATAATACTTCTTAAATTTCGAAATTATTTCTTCAATGGCCAGTGCATAGTCATCATTCTTTTATGCTTAGCAAATACAATAGTAATTTCACAAATATAACATAATATTTGTGTACCAGTATGATAATATATACCAAAAAATTATTTTGTATCATAATAAAAATTTTCTAAGATTTTTGTACGCTTATTGATTTCATCCATTCAGACTCGAAAATTTGATCAGTGTGGTTAGCATTATAAGTATTAAATACCATTTGTACATGCAACCAGCAGACATAAGCAACTTTTAATATTTCATAAGTAGAATTTTACCTAATAAAAACATCTTTTGGAACTTTTGTATATGGATGTTCAGCATATGACATCGATATTTAAATTCACGAATTCTACTCACCTTATTAACATGAAAAATGTAGGCACAAACATATTGTAGTTTAGCACAGGAATCAGAATTTAAATCAATACCATCTTTTACAACCAAACTAAAAATATGGCATGCACATCTAACATGAAAACTTGAATCATTATATTGATAAATTCTAACCTTTAAGCTATTGGCTACCGTAGTATTAGCTAGCAAAAATATTATCTAATGTGATAGTTAAAATTTTGTCAGTTAGACAATAAAATTGAATAATTTCTAGAACATTAGATGCAATATATGCTCCAGTGTATTTTGAATCAACAAATTTATAATCACTAATATTTTTTTGCATGTATCAGTTATGATCAATCTAATGATATGTAATAGTTAAATAATCATTACCATTAATACTCCAACCTATATCAGAAGCGAGACACTTTACAATATAAGCGGTAACATTCACATGTATATACTGAAGATAGTCACTTAGAAATTTAAAAATATCATTTCTAAATATGATTTTTCAAAAATCTTGAAAAGCAGGACGATGAGAGTCTTGCACATAATGCACAAAAGCGGGGTGGGAAGAAAAAGTAAAAGGTAAGACACATACAACAACTATTTTGCTATGTTTTGCGATCTTTGTCTATATTATAGGAACGTTTCATAACACTTGTACTGGGGCAAAACTGTTGTTGGATATAATTAGAACCCCCGCTAGATCCAGTAGATTTGCTAGAACCGTTGCTAAAATTCTGTATTTTTTCAACATCTATTTGAGCTTGTATCCATATAAAGTGTTATGGTTGCTTTTTGTTGGTACTTGATAACAGAAATTAAGGGAAATAACAAGGGAAGGTAACGGGAAATAAAAGGAATATTTTGGAATAGATGTACAAGGAACTCTAAAGAGCTGAAGAAATCTATATTTATTTTACTTTATTTGGACTATAATTTATAAGAAAAATACTAACTTAAAAGACCTAAAAATCGGCACAAAATCTGCTGAAAATAACAACTCCTAGAGACTAGTTCAAAATTATTTAAAATTCAAACTAAATTACTGCAGTAAATAACTCTTAAGCTGAAATACTAAAATAATTTTACTGAGAGGAGCTTCTAAAGCATATTTCTAACACTCCTTGCTTTTGAAGCTGCAATTTCTGAATTTATGCCTTGTAAACTTTTAACTGGAATAGACTTTGTACATAAATTTGCCAACTGATCTTTGAACTTGCAGCAAAATCGAGTTCACTTTTCTATTTTGTTGCATCTCATGATTGTCAATGAAAAAAGCTGGCTCCTTTTTTGGCTTCATTTGCATCTTGCCTCGAAGCTTGTCAACTTTCTTCCAGATTTGCATTTTGCCTTGAGGCTTATCAACTTTCTTCGAAATTTTATTTTTCTGAAATGTTGACAATTCCTTCTTTGCCTCATTTTCACATATGTCCGCAGTTGGAAGGTTATCTACACTTTGTAGATTATTTTGGCTCCATTTTTCATATCCTGTTGGATCAAATGAGAAGTTTTTACCTCTTATTTTAACACTTGAAATCTCAAGTCCAGTTGCATCATAATGAAACAATGTTTATTTTCAAAAGATACTTTAAATTCTTTTTCCATTAATTTTCCAACACTCAAATACATACATTTTGTCCCTGTTTGAAAGTTCTCTACAATTTGCAGTCTTTATTTTTTTTGGTTTTTGTGGGGTGGGGGTGGGGGGTAAGAAAGAAAGAATACTATGCTAAAACTCAGTACATATTTTTGAAGTTCTTAAAAAAAAAAATCCATCCTTGCTACTCCTTTTGCTTCTCTAAATGCAAGTTGAAGCCCCACCTGTAACTAATTTATAGAAATTTCTATCATAAGGCTTCGGTTTAATGTATCTAATTGAAGTTATACTAGTATTGTTATTGAACTAATTTATAGGAATTTCTATCGTGAGGCTCCAGTTTAATGTACGTATTGTTGTCGAAACTGTGTTAAAACAGAAATTAGAAAACTGTTAGAAGAAACAGAAAATCTGTAAACGATAAGAAATATTCCGAGTCCACAATTTCCTTGTGCGTACTTAAGGAATTTTAACCCCCTCACAAGTTGCCAAGGAAATGGATTAAATCCTCCCAGGATGAAACGGAATAAACCTTCCTCCAACAGTGGCAATACAAATTGCAGGATACCAACGAACTCAAAGAACAGAGAAAAATCACACTTACGAATGTGAGAGAGAGACTGCGAAGTAGAATGCCGTACTTTTCAGAAGTAAATTCTGGATTTTCAGTGAGTGAAAAGGAAGCCATTCCTCGGAATTTATAGGCAGTGTGATGTCTGTTCAGGAAGAGGTGTCTGTTCAGAAGGGAAATGCAGCGTTTGGATTACACGTTTTCTTATCGATCATTTTCCGAAGCCGAAGCCGAAGTCGAGCCGAGCGACGACGACGACGCAAGGGTTCATTCTCTTCAACTCCTTTTAAGAGCTCTAAGAAGTGATTCTATATTTATACACACAAGTGTAGTTGTCTTTCACCAATGTGATACAAAGTTCATGACAAAGCTCACTTGATTCAAATTTTCATTTCCTTCCATTTTATTTCCCACCATTTTCCAATTCACACTCCTTGTCTTTAAATCCCAATGGCTTTAAAGTCCAAAAATCTCCCACATGAATGAGAATGGATGTAACAAGAATAATCACAGATGAAAGCTGTGTGATTTTCAAGTAAGGATTAATTGCATCTGGATAAGTAGGTTTCCCTTTGAACTTTCCGTAGTGAACATATGTCGGATATACTCGGTCAATCGGTAGATTTGATATCTTTGAACCGTCGAACTTTAGTGTATACCTAGACAATCATATGTCACACAACCAAACCTTAACCGTCTTTTGGTTCTCATTGTTGTGTTCGTTTCAGCCATGAACACCGACTGGTTTCATAAGTGCGTAGAGAATTAGCCTTACATAATTCTCATTGAAGCGGCTTCCACTTCACATTACATAGGTGATT
>MDKI01085822.1:0-14187 GCA_005239505.1 Nicotiana paniculata
TTAAATAGTTCCAACTTCTTCAATCTAGAAATTAACTTAGGTAGCCTCTTAAGTAATTAACTACAAAAAAAATATGTTTAAGACAATTAGTTTGAGGTTAATTGACTAAAACAGATCATTTAACCTAAGTTAAGAGAACTGAGTTGACTGACCTCCATGGAGTTTAATTAAACTGATAATTAAATGACTTAAACATAGATAGTTAGTATGAAAGCTAACTCTAGGCTTTTAAGCAATTAACCTTTAATTAATTAACTCAACCTCAGTTAAGAAAAACTAATTGTCATATAAAGTGCCTAACTAGTGTTAGTTAACTAGAGTTAAATAATAACCCAAAGAGAGCTTAACCTTGATTACCCAATGGTAAATTCAGGGACTCCAAGGGGTACAATAGGTAATGTAGACTTAGGAAATCATAATTTTAAGGGTAAAAAGATCTTTTAATAGGTAAGAATGTTCTAGAATAGGGGCAGTTGTCCCAAAGATAGGGTTGACAGTTGTACTATTTTTGTACTATTTTTCAGTATTGGATAGGGAATATTCAAAGAATATCCCATTCCCAAATATCCTATAAGTAGACCTTATTTTTAGAGGTGAGGGGGTTAGAATTTTTTACATTTTTGAGCTGCTGGGATATAGAATCCTTCCCATTTTTTCAGAAATACTGTCTTACTTAAAAGGTTTTTGAAAAGAAGAGTCCTATTAGAAAAAAATCTGATTCTCTTTTATAAATCAAGTTCATAAGTAGATGGCCTAGTTCAGTTGTTATCTTCCCTTTTGCTGAATTTTGGTTTTCTGGAAGTTCTTCCTTCAAACATCCACACTCAAGATTTCTGGGTTATTCTTGCTGGACTGGTTGGTTTTCTTTGGGTTTTTCTGTTTGCTGTTTGCTGATCTCTTTTCCTTCTTGATGTTCATACTTGACCTTTATTTGGTCAAGTCTCTTTGTTTGTTTCTATCTTAAAAGGTATGTATTTAACTCATCTTTTCTTAATAAATTTCTTGAATTGGAATCTTCTTCTTCTTCTCCCTGCTTAAATTAGTTTATCATTGATGAAATGAGGTTATCTCTCTTGCTTTATGTACATGTGACTGTATAGATGTTTATTAGCATATTAATGAACCTGTTGAATGTGATGAATACTGTTTGTTTTGTTGCTATCTCCTTACTGAAACATTCTGTTATTTCAGGCCAAATGTATATAAACATGGTAAATACTCATAGTTCTATATTAAAAAATAAGGTTGTGCTGAGGTGTAAAATCCGACCTTCTCAATGGCCAGGCTCTCTCTATAAGAGTGCAAAAAAATATGTTTTTCAATTGAGTCTCTTTGGCCAATAAAGAGATTCAACAACAAAATCTCTAGATAGGTTAGTATCAGCACTAGGGTTGATGAATCTGACCTTCCAATGGTCAAATTCACCCCATAATAGTGCACAAAATAGTAGTGTAGATGGATGATATTCACCTTATAAAGGGTATACAACATGTAGTCAAAAGGGCTATAAAGTAAAGAATGTGAACCCTTATATGGTCTGATTCAGTCTCTAAAAAGCCAAGAATAGTCAAAGTGTCCAAATGAATACTGTTTGAAGTACTGGTATGGTTGTTAAAAATGGCAAACAAGATTGCATCTGTAAAGTTTGAATCAGACTCTCCTTAATAGTCAGATTCAATCTAAGAAAAATGCATAAAACATGTGACTTTTCCTTCTGCTGAACCTGTAATTACTGGTTAAAACTCTGAATGTTCATCTATGTATGATTATAACGATAGAATTATCTCTCGAAAGGCTTCTAGGAAATCCCATATCCATGAAGTCGTAATAGAGTCATTAGATAGCATTAAAGGGTAGTGAATCTGACCCCCTTAATGGTCAGATGCACCCCGTAAGATGTTTATGTATATGTTGGTTTGGACGACTTATATCTTATATCACTATTGGGAGAAGCATGTAAAGGGTTGAATCTGATCCCTGTAATGATCAGATTCATCCTCTTACAACGCACATGAGTTCTATATGGTCCGATTGGGACTAAAAGCCGAAGAATACAGATCCGAAAGTGTGAAATTTGTTGGCTTGAACAGGGAAAGTAGCTAACCTTGTTTCTTTTTATTTTTCTTCTTATAATTAGAACTTATGGATTTAATTTAAGAACAATGTAATAGCGTAATTACAGCCTTTTGTATATGCTTTATTTGTAATATAAGACTGGACATTATATTTATTTATATCAGCAGTCCTTTCTTTCAGTATGTATGTGTTCCTATAATTTTCAAAAAATGTGTATAATTAGCTCCAGATTTGTTTTGAGTACACTGGACTCAAACATGACTATTCTGGATAGTTTAAGATGGACCAAACTATTGATAATAGCCCATCAAGGTCTGAGCATAATCCATAGGGCCTGGAAAACGCGAAGAGCCCTTAGCCTCAAGGCTATTTATTCTCATATTTAAGTACAAAGTTTCAGGCATTAATATTTTAAGCACTCAGATTTGACGGAAAAATCCAAAGGCACCCTTTCTAAATCTTTTCTTACAATTTAGCGTTCAAATCAACCTGTCCAAATGACCCCCGCAAATACCTATTGAAGTTCTGGAAACGACTACTTTTAGATCAAACGAATTTTGAAGTATATATAAATATGAATTTTCTATTCAAAGTAATCTCTCATCAGATTTATCTCGTGTTCTTAAGAGTCCAAATTTACAGCAATATGTAGAACTCAAGGTGTATATCAAAAAGTACGAGTTTAGGTCATTTAAAGTTGATAAAACTATTTCATTTAAGGTGCTATGTGTTCATTTGACTGTTTTAAATAAGTGATTTGCAAATTAGTATTTTGACTTTCTCTATATGATGGCACGATTCTCTTTGTAGTTGTATAGATTTTACCCTTATTGAATTAGTCACAATTAGTTTTGGCCGGAGAGTTAAACGATAAATTGGGCTAAAAAGTGGCCATAGCCCAAAACATGTTGTCTTTAGACTATTGAATATCATTTTAGGTAATCCTTAGGTAGAATGCATATCTTTACTTTGAAACTTGACAAAAATTGATCATTACCTAAAAATTACAATAAACTATATTCGGGAGTGGCAACTCATTCCCCCGACCCTCAATTCTAAACAACTGAAAATGCACATAGCAATCACGGGTGCATTTCATGTGACGTTTTTGCTATGTGTTCAAAAACAACAAGTGTACGTCATCGTAACTTGTCCAAGATAAATCCATAAATGCCCTAATCGATCTTAAAACTAAACTCTCTTTCAAAACTTAGAAAACTCAAACATCGCCGCAAATGGGCGTTATAAAACCGCCACGACCATAGTCTTGACTACGTAAATCTACACGCGGGTGCGACAACTCATGTCCCTGTCTTCAACTTCAAATTATAATAAAAATCACATGTTGTAATTGCGGGTGCATTTCATGTGGCGTAGTTATAATATGTCCCAAAAAAAAACAAATAAGTGCATGACATCGTGACTTGTTTCAAAATAATCCATAAACATTAAAAGCGGTTTAAAAAGTTAAAAGTGCTAAATGTACAATAGGCAAAATATGTAAATAATCAGACAATTTACGCCAAATAATAATAGTTAAGCGACCGTGCTAAAATCACGGAACTCGGGAATGCCTAACACCTTCTCCCGGGTTAATAGAATTCCTTACTCGGATTTCTGGTCGCAGACATTTTAAACAGAGTCAAAATTTCCTCGGTTTGGGATTTCAATAAATAAATGGTGTCCCGGAACACCGTAAAAAAATTCGGGTAGCGACTCTGAAACCAATAAATAATTCCAAAATCGAATAGTGTCACTTTAATTGGAAAAACTCCCTTATTACCCCTTCATTAACCCGGGGGTAGTGAAAAAAAGAGGTGTGACACCTGGATCTGCACAAAAGAGTGCAGAGTGTAGTATCAGTACAACCGACCCCATGTACTGAGTAAGTGTCGAGCCTAACCTCGAAGAAGTAGTGACGAGGCTACGGCGGGTCATTAACAACATATAACCTGTGATAATAATATATGAAGCAAGAAGAAAATATAAACAAATAAATAAACACTGCAACAACAATAAGAAGGCCAAGTAATCATAGAAACAAAAATAAACATAGAAAAATTAAGACAAGAATCAATTAAATTGGGAATGGAAAAAGGAATCATGCTTAAAAGGAAATTTGGTGGTGCATAGATACTCGTCACCTCACCTATACACCACACACATGCATTTCACATAGCAAACAAGTGGGGATTCCTGTTCCCTCAAGTCAAAGTTAGACCAAACACTTACCTCAATTTTGCAGGCTACTCACAGCTCAATTATAGCTTTTCATTTTGAATCTTGCTCTAACTTGCTCAAATCTAATCATAATTAACTCAATATCATTAATTAAAGATAAAGTAACTAACTTTATTTAAAATTACAATTTTTCCTAAGTTTTCTTAAAAAAAAGTGAAAACCCGACCCCGGGCTCGCTTGGTCTAAACCCGGGTTTCGGACCAAATTACGTTTACCATTCACCCACGAACCCAAATATACAATTAGTTTCGAAATCCGACCTCAATTCGAGGTAAAGATTCAAATTTTACAAAATTCCCTGATTCTACCCAAACCCTCAATTTTTACTATAAAAATTCTTAGTTTTTGATTTAAAAGTGATGAAAAATAATGAGTAATTGAAAAAGTAAAGTTTAGAATTGATTACCTATGACTTGGGGATGATATTTGGTGAAGAAATTCGTTCCTGGCGCTGTGGAGTTCGAAAATTTGAAGAAGAAGTCTGCCTGTTTTATATATATTTTTCTGTCAGCTATTCTGTCTGGTTTCTCGTACCAAATGATCCCGAAACTCAATTTTTATGCCTCTAATGGATTCCTTGTGAAATTCTTTTCAAGTTAGGATTTTTAATCACTCAATTTAATCTTATAATGAAGGATATATGTAGGTTTTAATATTTGCAAATAGTGCGGATTTTTAATACGCCGTCAGTGGCAATTTCGTATTTAACCTGAAAAATTCGGCAACCTTAGTAAAATGACCATAAAATCCTCATACGATGTCCAAATTCGATGATTCTTTTTGCTACGGGTCCGTAATTATGATACGGATCTAATACTTTATTCAAAACATAAATCGGAGCTCATTTGTTTAATATGATATCATTTATGCTTGAATAAACGACGTCGAAGCATAAGAAAGAACGAGCGCAACACAACCCAAACCTATTTAAAACTCACCCGAGCCCTTGGGGCTCTAAGACAAACATGAACGTAAGTCTAAAATCATCATACGGACTTGCTCGTGCGATCAAATCATAAATAACATTTAAAACTATGAATTAAACCTCAAAACTCATTATTTTTCTCAAGAACACTTAAAAGTTCACTATTTATCAACCGGAAGTCCGAATCACGTCAAATAAATTTTGATTCTCACCAAATTTCACAGTAAACCTTTAAATACTATAACAAATCTGTACCGGGATCCGAAACCAAAATACTGGCCCGATACAAATCTTTATTTCATTAATATTTTAGCAAAACAATTTCTTTCAAAAATTGATTTCTAAGGCTTGGGACCTCGGAATTCATTTCCGGCATATGCCCGAGTCCCATATTTTACTACGGACCTCCCAGGATCGTCGGAACCTAGATTCGGGTCCGTTTACGAAAAATATTGACCAAAGTCAACTATATTCAATCCTAGAAATAACTATTTCTCATATTTTCACATAAAAGCTTTCCGGTTTCATTCCCGGACTGTGCACGCAAATTGAGGTACTTAACATTAGTCTTTTTATGGCTATTAAGCGTGGAACGGAGTCTAAATTTATAAAATTACCTCTTGGGTCATCACATTTCAGCTCATCGACATCTTTCCTGAGACGAGGCATATCTCCAACTTTGCCTCGCTCGACCCTCTCAAGTCTCACTTGAAAGTGCTTTAGGCGATCTTCATAAGATTGATGCTATTGTTGAGGAACGCTCACTGAGGCTTGGATGGGGCCAATGCTTGCCGGATAAGATTTGGGAGTTCCTTTGTCATCTATTCTACCTTAGCATTGGTGTGCTGTGCTAATAGACCCAGCTTGGATAGAGCTGGTAAGTCAGCAGGTGGTTGTGTAGTGGTTGGCTTGGGAGTGGATGTGGACGTAGCTGGGTCAGGAGGAGTGTCAAGCAGTGAGGGGGCAGTAGGTGTTGTTGAGTCTGATGGATGAGGAAGTGAAGTATCTGGTTGTTTGTCCGTCTCCTTGTCTACTGCATCACTTATCCGAGTGATGTCAATATCTTGAAGAGCTTTCTCAATGTGATCATGCTTAGGGATAGGGGGCACTCCCACAGCCTTACATAGAGCAGTGATCAAACACGGGAAGGGAAATGATGTTTGTTTTTGGTTTGCTCTGATCCCCAGCTCCCTGAATATAATATGTCCCACATCAACATTTATGCCCATCATGATGCAGGCAATGAGTGACTTTTCAACGTTTATGTCAGTTTTATTCCTAGTCGGCATCAGACGAGAGCAGACGAAACAGAGCCAATATCGGCCCTTCTGGGTGAAATCCCGCTTGTAAATCTTTTGGCATGGGTCAATCCAGGCGGGGGTCCCCTTTGGTATGACAGATGCAATCCAGGCACGCTCGTTTTCCTTGTTGGAAACTTTGGCATCATACTCAGCCGTGCCTGACAAACAATCCTCAAAGTATAGGTCATTGATGGTAGCAGCATCACAGAGTACTTGGACCCCTCGAACTTGGACAGATTGCAAAATTACCCTGTTCCGCTTTTTCTCAGCATTCCTTGAGGCAGCATAGAGCTCCCTCACAAGTGTCTCATTATACTCATCGGGGACTTCAATGAAGAACTACCATTGCCTCTTCTTAATGTTCTCGATCAAGTGAGGGTAGTGATCTTTTAGACCATTTAGACTAAACTACTTCTCCTCAAGAATCTTTCTCTTTGATATCCCTTTTTTGTACAGGTTCCATGAGCTTGTGACCCCAAATCATAGATCTTCCTCACTCTTCCGCCGTGATTCAGCCTGTAGGTCAACGAATGGCATGAGGTCCATCTGTGCCTCCTCCTCTTCATACTGGGAGGAGTGCTCAGAAGTGTTGCAGGTTGTTTCAGGCCATGGACGTTTGGACTGTTCTGCCTGTTGGCTCAGAGAAGCAACCCGTTTCTTTCTACGAGCAGGCAGTGATCGCGTTGCAACAGACTTCTTTGGTGCCATTCCTGTTAATGAAACAGTGTGTGGGTGGTTGATATGGCATAGGAATCACATAATGAGAAAATGAAGGAAGCAAATAATTTATGCGATAGGTTATGCGATCGCATAACCACTCTGCGGACCGCAAACCCATTGCGAAATTGCACACCCAGGAGGCATATAATTATGCAATCGCAAAAATGACCACAAAGTGTGTTATGCGACCACAAAATGGTGGCATTCCTGCTCACAATAAGAGCAATTTTTCTGACCCTGTTTGCGGCAGCTTTGCGTTCCGCGAAACAAGTTTGCGGCCGCATACTCCATCGTAGAATCATATTTTACCAGGACACGTAGAGTTACAGTTTGCGATGACTTTGCGGCCCGCAAACCAATTATGCGGACCGCAAAGATCATCTTCCTCAGTCAAAAATGGTCAAACCCATCACACACAGAACTCCTATCACTCGAATGTAAAAATGACCCGCGAATTTCCCACCCAAGTCCCCATAGCAAAGGTTTGAGAGGAGGAGGGAGGAAATGAGTTCAAGCAATTGATATTATGAAACATAACCACGAGAAATAGGGAAGAGAATCACATACCAGATGTCTGATCAAGTCAAAAATTGATTCTGAGATGTGAACGAGGTGAATCTTTCCGTAATGCTAATCCTTGTTATGTGATTTTGTGTGTGATTCAAATGTTTTTGAATTTTTCTTCTGTTTTTCTTTGTTTTTGTATTTTTGATTTTATGTGTGTGTTCGTGTGTGAGTAAGAGTGAAGTTATGCGAAAGGTTTAGGGTGTTATACCTGAGCATTTTGCGGTGGGCAAGTGGATCGCATGACACATTATGCGGTCGCATATGTGTTATGCGATGAATTAAGGAATGGGTTTCCCAAACTTTATTTTTCGACGGTTTCTGCAGTCGCATAGTTGTCATGCGGGCCACAGAATCTGAAACCTTACAGCATTTTTGTAGATCCCTCTTACCAATTTCTCTGACTGTGTCTGCGACCACTATGCGGTTCGCAAAGTCATTATGTGACCATATAGTTGCCACAAACTACAGACGCTTCTTTGCTTCATTTACCTCATTATGTGCACCATGTTCATGGTATTTTGGACTATCTTCATTCTAACACACACGTCAACCTTCTCAATAATAACAACTAAACCTAAATAAATGAAAAACTAACAAAAGAGTGTTACCACACATGGGTTGCCTCCCAAGAAGCACTTGATTTAAAGTCGCGGCACGACGATGTTGATCTCATTTGGGCTACTCAGTGGTTGGTGTAGGTCTATCCTTGAGAGAAATTTGTTCTACCAAGTGCTTTTCTCCTGTGGTGCCAAGGTAATTCTTAACTCGTTGGCCATTTACTTTGAAAGTTCGAGTCCTGTCCCCCGAATCCAATTCAATAGCACCATAAGGGGATCATTTACAACTTTGAACGGGCCAGACCATTTGGATTTGAGTTTTCCCGGAAATAACTTGAGTTTTGAGTTAAAGAGTAAGACCAAGTCACCAGATTTGAATTCCCGCTTCAAGATCTTCTTTTCATGAACAAACTTCATTCTCTCCTTATACATGGTTGCATTCTCATAGGCATGGAGACGGAATTTCTCCATCTCATTGAGTTGTATCATTATCTGGTTAGCAGCTTCGGCCCAGTCAAGATTCAACTTTTTCAGAGCCCACATAGCTTTGTGTTCAAGCTCCATAGGCAAGTGACACGCCTTACCAAAAACCAACCGGTATGGTGAGGTGCCAATGGGAGTCTTAAATGTTGTGTGATATGCCCACAACGCATCATCTAGCTTCCTCGGCTAGTTGGTCCTGTTTGCATTGAATGTTTTTGCTAGGATGTTTTTAATCTCCCTGTTGGAAACTTCAACCTGACTACTTGACTGAGGATGATAAGGTATGGCCACCTTGTGGTTTACGCCATACTTTTCGAGCAGCCCGGTGAAAGGCTTGTTGCAAAAGGAGAACCACCATCACTAAGGATGGCTCTGGGCTTACCAAACCACGTAAGTATGTTCTTCTTCAAGAATGCGGTCACAGTCCTTGACTCATTGTAGGGCGAGGTGATTTCCTCGACCTACTTGGAGACGTAGACCACAGTGACCAAGATATATTTCATTCCATAAGAGCTCACAAATGGACCCATGAAGTCGATCCCCCACACATCAAAGATCTCGGCCTCTATTACAAAATTTATAGGCATATCATGCCTTTTAGAAATTGACCCCTGTCTTTGACATTGATCACATTCCTTGACGATTTGATTTGCGTCATGGTAGATTGATGGCCAATAGTAGACACATTCAAGCATTTTTGCCGCCGTCCGGTTTCCTCCATGGTGGCCCCCAACCAGGGAGTCATGGCATGCCTTGATAATTGGCATTTCCTCATCTTCCGGAACACACTGCCGAATGATGTTGTTGACACAAATACGGAACAAAAAAGGCTCATCCCAATAGTATTGCCTACACTCCCGCGAGAAATTTTTCTTTTGATAAGCTTCTACTCCATCGGGAACAAGGTCACTAACCAAAAAGTTAGCGATATCGGCATACCAAGGAGCGAATCTTCTAGACAATACCAATATGTGCTCATATGGAAAGGCATCATTCATTTCAAGGTTCTCTTTTGGTCTCCCTGCCTCTTCAAGCCTACATAGGTGATCAGCAACTTGATTTTCCGTCCCTTTCCGATCTTTGACTTCAAAGTCAAACTATGGCAACAAAAAAACCCACCGAATAAATCTTGGTTTGGCATTGTTCTTCGCCATAAGATAGAGAAGAGTAGCATGATCGGTGTAAACTATCACTTTGGACCCTAAAAAATAGGCCAGAAATTTTTCAAAAACATAGACAATGGCAAGAAGTTCTTGCTCAGTCACAGTATAATTCATTTGAGTTCCATTGAATGTCTTGCTTGCATCGTAGATAGGGTTAATGATTTTGTTATTCCGTTGACCAAGAACCGCCCCAATAGCTACACTAAGGGCGTCACACATGAGTTCAAATGGAAGGGACCAATCAGGTGTGACAATAATAGGTGTCGTGGTGAGCTTTTCCTTCAATTCCACAAAAGCTTTGAGGCACTTCTCATCAAATACAAACTTTGCATCTTTTTCAGAAGATTGCACATGGGATTTGCAATTTTTGAGAAGTCCTTGATAAAACGCCTATAGAAGCCGACGTGCCCCAAAAAGCTCCGGACACCTTTTACTGAAGTGGGAGGAGGAAGCTTGGAAATGATTTCGATCTTTGCTCGGTCAACCCTACGCTTTGTTTGGAAATTTTGTGGCCCAAAACAATTCCCTCATCCACCATGAAGTGGCACTTCTCCCAGTTTATCTCAAGGTTTGTTTCTTGACATCTTTTGAGCACTTGTCTAAGGTTGTCAAGACAATGCTCAAAGGAATCATCCACTATAGAGAAGTCATCCATAAACACCTCTAAGAAATCTTCCACCATGTCCAAGAAGATTGACATCATGCACCGTTGGAAGGTAGTCGGGGCGTTGCATAGCCCAAATGGCATACGGCTAAAGGCAAAAGTCCCATATGGGTATGTGAATATTGTCTTCTCTTGATATTCAAGGCGATATTGATTTGGTTATAGCTGGAATATCCATCCAGGAAGCAATAGAATGACCTTCCCACCAGCCGATCAAGCATTTGATCAATAAAAGGCATAGGTAAATGGTCTTTGCAAGTAGCACTATAGAGCTTCTGGTAATCCATGCAAACTCTCCATACGGTCACAGTTCTCATTGGGATGAGCTCATTTTTATCGTTTTGGATCACGGTCATGCCTCCTTTCTTTGGCACGCATTGCACCAGGCTCACCCAAGAACTATCGGCAATGGGGTAGACTACCCCGGCATGTAACCACTTTATGATTTATTTCTTCACCACCTCTTACATGGAAGGGTTTAACCTTCTTTGATTCTCCACACTAGGTTTACTTTCTTGCTCTAATTGTATCGTGTGCTCATAAATTCCGGCGTGAATCCCTCGGATGTCCGATATTGTCCACCCAATGGCTTGTCGATGTTCCCTTAGGACATTCAACAAATGATCTACCTGCACATCATTCAACAAAGAAGAAATGATTACGGGTAAAGTATCATTAGAGCCAAGAAATTTATACCTTAAATGCGGTGGAAGTGGCTTGAGCTCAAGTTGTGGCGTGTTAATGATTGAAGGCTTGGCGAGGGGAGTGAATCTATTCTCTAGGTAAAGAGAAAGTTTCTTTGGTGCATAAGTGTAGGACCCACGTCCTTCTTATGCATTCACCGATTCCATGTACCCCTCCATGTCTTCACCATCAAAATTTACCAATATATCCGCCAAAGCCTCACCAAGGAATTCTTCTTCCATCTTCATCTCAATTTCGTCTTCTACCTCATCAACAACATCAATGACTAAGATGTTTTCATATGCATGTGGAAACTTCATACCCTTACTCCCTTGGAAGGTGACCTCTTCATCATTAATTTGGATCTTGATCTCATTTCGTTCCAAATCCATGAGTGCTCTCCTGGTAGCAAGGAATGGTATACCCAAGATGATAGGGATTTCTTTATCAACAACACAATCAAGGATTACAAAATAGGAAGGAAGGAGGAACTTTCCCACTTTCACAAGGACATCATCAACAATCTCCACCGGTCTCTTGATTGAACGATCATCCATTTCAACCTCATGCTTGTAGGCCTCGGCATACCTAACCCCGCTTGCTTGTAAATGGAAAAAGTAATCAAGTTGATGCTAGCCCCATTATCACAATGAGCTCTTGCAAAATCTCGTAACCCAATAGTGCATGGAATGGTAAAGTCCACCGGGTCTTCTTTCTTTTGAACGGTAGTTGTTGCAATGATGGAACTAACACGGTGAGTAACATTCACCACTTCATTCTTGGTGCTTTTCTTCTTGGTGATCAAGTCCTTCAAGTATTTATCAAAACCCGACATCTCTTGAAATGCTTCCACAAATGGAATGTTCACCGATAATTGCTTGACAATGTCATAGAATTTCTCGAGTTTTCTATCATCAACCCTCCTAGCAAGTCTTTGAGGGAAAGGAGGGGGAGTTCTAGGAATTGGCGTTAGAGTTTTTGGTGCCTCTTTTACCGTTTCCTTGACCTCTTCACGGTTCACTTCTTGGACTTTTGCTTCCTTTGGGAGCTTTTCAACTTCAGCAATAATTGGCACCTCAACTTGTGCCTCAACCTCTTGTTCAAGATCCTCCACTTCAACCGTTTTCTCAAACTCTCCTTGAAGTATTTTCCCGCTTGGAGTTGTGATTGCCATACAATGAGAAGTCGAACCACTCCCATTACCTTTTGGTTTTGCAATTGTGTCACTTGGGAGTGCGCCCTTTTGCTTCGAATTTTGCTCTCTCGATAGATATCTCATTTGAATTTCTAGCTTTTGTATGGATGCGGTGTGTGATCCCACATGTTCGGCCATGTTCTTCATTGAAGTGTCATTTCTTTCTTGATTGTGCAATACACTTTCAAACATGTTCTCCAATTTGGACTCACTTGAAGAACCTTTTTTCCAATGCGACGAGTTAGAGTATTTCCCCTTTGGTGGAACATAAGGGTTTGAACTCCGGTTTGAATAGTTGTTGTTGTTGTTACTCCAATTACCTTGACTTGAACCACCTTCATCATTTCGCCATTGTTGATGGCCTTGCCCTTGTGGGTTAGGCCTCCATTGATTTTGTTGTCCGGGGCCTTGGTAGAATTGTCTTTGGTAACCACCTTGAGAATTATTGACATAATTTGCTTCTTCGCAATCTTCATTTGACAAGGGTTTCACATCTTCCACAACATTTACCTGTTTTGTTTGGCTTTCAGTGAACATCTTGGTCAGTACATTAATGTTGGTGGTGAGATCGGCAATTACTTTATATCTCTCTTGGTTCTCCTTAATCATGTTGGTCAAAGAGGGAGTACCATATGCAATTCTACCTGTGGTATCTTCCGAGTGCCAAGCTTGATTATGTTCTGCCATCTTGTCAAGAATTTGTGTGACCCTTGTAAATGTTTTGTCCATAAAAGATCCATCCGCAACATTTTTGGCTATGGATTGGTTCAACGGATCCAAACTCATGTAAAACTTCTCCAACAAGATTGTGTCCGGAAAACCATGATTTGGCGACCTCACTAGATATAGCTTGAATCGATCCCATGCCTCATGTAGGTGTTCCCTCGGTAGTTGCTTGAAGAAGAAAATTTATCTCTGAGCTCGGACAAAGGGAACCATTTAGCTAGGAAAGATCGGATGAGATCAGGCAAAGAGTGAATGGAATGAGGTGGTATATTTTGGATCCATTTCCTTGCCTCTACAGCTAGTGAGTACTTGAATACCTTCAATCTTAGGGCATTAATGCGAGGCTAGAATTAATGGTTTAACACGTTATATGCCTTACATTTTATGTGCGTTAATTATAAAAATACACTTTTTATGTGCTTAATGGAGTTTATTTCATGTGTAGGTGAATTGGAGATGGAAGCCGGGCTAAAAGGATGCAAATACGTCAAAAATACGCTCAAGAGTCGAAAAAGAAACACTCGGGCGTTTGGC
Source organism: Nicotiana paniculata (assembly GCA_005239505.1). Classification (NCBI taxonomy): domain Eukaryota; kingdom Viridiplantae; phylum Streptophyta; class Magnoliopsida; order Solanales; family Solanaceae; genus Nicotiana; species Nicotiana paniculata. Next base: position 13,837 of record MDKI01085822.1, read on the forward strand.
CCCTAAAGTCAGGCTGACCCTGGCGTTAGTGGGGCGTTTGGCCCCTAACGCCAGGCCTGCCCTGGCCTTAAGGGGGCGTTTGAGCCCAAACGCCTGGGTCCCGAGGTCCGGTCAATTCCGAGTTTTGAAGAGTTTAAGTGTTTTCCGATTTGAATAGAAGTCTCCTACACGTTTAGGGTTTGTCATAAACATATAAATAGACCCAAAAACACAACTTGAAGAGAGGAAAATTCGAAGGTAGGAAGCCATTGAAGAGAAGTAAAACATCGATTTGTAAAACTTTTATTTATTACTTTGTAGTTTAATTATGCAAGTTATTTTGGATTTTATTCTTATGAACATGTTTAGCTA